>PVHP010034776.1:0-18804 GCA_004024765.1 Zapus hudsonius
TGTGTGTGTGTGTGTGTGTGTGTGTGTGTGTGTGTGTGTGTGTGTGTCTGTGTGTGTGTGCGTTGTGCATATGCCTCAGCACCTCTGTAGAAGTCAGAGGACAACCTTGGGGTATTAATTTTCCACCTGGGAAGTCCATACTAACTGGTTCCTGAACTTCAGAATTCTCCTGACTGTGCCTTCCTTTGGCCATTGGTATATTGTTTTTACAGTGGCCTGTGCAACTTGTGTCCAGATTTACATGGGTGCTGGGATTCCGAGTCTGGTCTGCAGGCTTGCAGAGTAAACACCTTTAACCACTGAGCCTCTCCCCAGTCCCTCAGGCAGATTCTCTTGAGCATACCTCCAGTTCATTAATTCTGTTTACTGTAACTAATCTGTTTTATTGGTCTATTAAGTTTTATTTCAATTTATTATACTTGCTATCTCTAGAAATACAGTTTTTTCCTAATTAGTCAATAATTTTAAAAACCTCATGGTCCTCACTTATTTCTATGTGTGCAGGTAACATGTGCACGTGGCAGCTATTGTACATTCTCTTCCTTTCTCTTTGTCGCTTTGCTGGCCATTGACAGGAAGTGTAGGGTGGGCCCATTCACATGCAGGATTTTGCAAGTCTCCTTCTGGAATCCCCACCTTGCTGGAATTGCATACTGAATGTCCTGGTTCTGATGTGTTATCAGGTTATTGTTCCAGAGGCTTCTGAGAACAACTGTGGGTCCAATTGCATGTATGCATGAATGCAGGCGTGAGAGGAAAATCTCGGGTCACTCACTGGCTTAGGCTACACTGGCTGGCTAGGGAGCCCCGGGAAATATGTAAGCACCCTGTGTCTGGATAAAGTGCACCACCCTGCTTTGCATTGCAGCTGGTGTCTGGGAATATCTCCCGTGTGTGCACCTCCTTCCAGCCAGGCTCGCTCCACTAATTCCTCTGGAGCTGCCCATTCCTGACACTCAGCTATCCCCCAGCCCCTCATTTCCTCAAGCTTCTCTTTGACCATTTCAACACCAGAATCATCCCACTTTGCATTTAGTGTCTGATATTTCTGAGATATTTCAAGTGTCTAACTCTTCTAACCTCTAATTCTGACATGTTTTCCTCATCTTCTCATCAGGTCTTCTTGCTGCCACTTCTCCTATCTACTTGTTCTTTGATTTTTTTTTGCTTATATTTTTCCTGTTGACTTTTTGACACAGTTATTTTAGCCTGGCTGGCCTAGAACTGACTTCATTGACCAGACTGGCTCGTACTTGTTTTGATTCTCCTGCCTCTGCCTTCTGAGTGCTGGGATTACAGGTGTATAGTACCATTTTAGGCTTTTCGTTTTTGAGGGAGGGTCCCAGGTGTCCTCGGGTGAACTTAAACTCACTATATAGCAGAGGATCACTTGACCTTTGTGGGTATGTGGGTATGATGTGTGTGTGTGTGTGTGTGTGTATGTGATGTGTTTGTGCAGGTGTGCCTGAGTGTGGGCACATGAGTAAAGTCAGAATGCAACTTCAATTAAGAGTCCTCACCTTCTATCTTGTTTTGGATACAGGGTCTCTCATTACTACTACTATTATTATACTATATATAATACATATATATTATACTATAATAACTACTATTATTACTACTGCATTTGCTAAGATTAGTTGGCCCACAAGCTTCTAGGTGATTCTCGGGCCTCTGTCCCTTCTTGCCTTTGACATGCTGGGGTTACAGGCACTAGTTAGTGTCACAACATGTGACTTTAGTGGGACCTGGGAATCTGAACTCAGGCACTCAAGCCCTTTATCCACTGAGCAGTCTCCCCAGCCACACCTGGGACCTTCTGATCCTTACTCCACCTCCCCAGTGCTAGGAAAGCAACCACCACGTCCAGTTGATGTCACTGAGGAACAAGCCCAGGGTTTTGTGCATACTAGGCAAGCACCCTACCAACTGAGCTATATCCACAGCCTCTGATTTCTTTTTTGCTTTCTGTTTTTTATTCTTTATTTATATTTATTAATTTGTAAGCAGAGAGAGAAGAGAGACGGGCAGAGAGATAATGGATGCACCAGGGCCTCTAACCACTGCAATGCACTGCAGATGCATGCACCACTTTGACTATCTGGGGAATCAAACCTGGGTTGTTAGGTATTGCAGCCTTAGTTGCTGAGCCATCTCTCCAGCCCTGTTTTCTTTATTAATGTGAGTTCTTCATTATCCTTGGAAACTTTGCCAGTGAGAATTCTTGTCGACCTAATTTAAAGTTGTGTTCTCTTGAAGAGGTTTTACAGATGTGTCTACAGGTGTCTGGTGGTGCCACTCATCTGGAAATCACTTCAAAATCAATTCTCCACTTGAACTTCAATTTCTAACATGCAGGTAACAACAAATACATTTACATGTGGGTTTGATGCTGAAGATTATTTCTCAGGGACAATTTCATTTTCCCTCTACCTAGTGTCAAAATCAATGCCAGCTATTGTACATCCTGTTCCTTTCTGCTTTGTAGCTTGGCTGGCCATTGACAGGAAGTGTAGGGTGGGCCCCATTCACATGCAGGATTTTGCAAGTCTCCTTCTGGAATCCCTACCTTGATGGAATTCAGTATGCATACTGAATGTCCTGGCTCTGATGTGTTATCAGGTTATCGTTCCAGATGCTTCTGAGAACAAATGTGAGTCCAATGGACCATTCTACCAGGAACCCTGGCAGAGGCCAGCATGGCATCTCACGATATATGATGGCCTGATGTCAAAACTTAGACTGAAAGGCTACCAGAAGTTTGCAGATCCTGCCTGGAAAACCACTGCTTTTGCTACCTACTGACTTCTTTTTTTTTTTTTTTTTTTTTTTTTTTTTTGGTTTTTCTAGGTAGGGTCTCACTCTAGCCCAGGCTGACCTGGAATTCACTCTGTAGTCTCAGGGTGGCCTTGAACTCATTGCGATCCTCCTACCTCTGCCTCCCGAGTGCTGAGATTAAAGGCAGGTGCCACCATGCCCAGCTATACCTACTGACTTCTAAGTTTCCCACTTTTATATTTTCTCTGTGGATTTTCATTTCTTCCCAGCTCAGTAGAAATTTTTATTATGTTTACAAAAGTCTTTTATTTATCTATTCTCATTGTTTCCAGCTGGAAGAGTCTACAGGAGATTTAATCTAGCGTGTTAGCAGGAAAAGAAGGCTCTTCCTTCATTCTCAAGACAGTGCAGAGTTTCCATTTAAACATAGCAACTAGTGAAGTAAAAATTGGAATTAGAAAATCTTTCTGATTCTAATGGAGGCTCATTGTTATGACAGTTTTTTAATTTTTATTTTTTTTATTGTCCATAATGAGTTACAACATTAAGTGGGCAAACCATGAGTTGTTATCCCCAATTCCCCGCTGCCCTCCCCTCCCCAGTTTTTTGTTGCGACACTACCTAGAATACAATGTTCCAGGGACACAAATAATTGTGACTATGCGCTATAAAAATTGATAATATCACAAGGGGAGAGGAAAGAAGAACGGAGACATGGAGCAGTGGTACTCTAAGTGGTAAAATAGTGCCTCAAATGATACAGAAATAAGAAAAAGTGGAGCACACCATTTGAAACTCACAGCTGCAGTGTTGGTGAAAAATTCACAAAAGCTGAATTTTAGCCCAGTTTCCATGAATGAATAAAATTTGAATAAGAGCCATAACAATGGCCTACTTGTAATTCTTTAATGTGAATAGTATTTCCAGTGTGCCCCTGAATTTAAAGGAAAGAAAAGGCCCAGCACTGTTATTTATTCTTTTAGATGGACCATGACAATCAGAAAATGTTTCTAAGAAGGAGTTTGTTATTCGAGCAGTTTGTGGTGCCTATGTAATTCTGTTTCCCTTGGTGGCTCAGTGTAAAGACGCAGAAATTTACATGTTGCTTCTAAGACTGAAATAATGCCAAGTGTTCTCTCTTATGGTTGATCTCTGGTGTCAATTTAACAGTCGATGGGGCAAGGATACTGCTTTGTGCATTTGGGAGCTGCTTCATGGTTCTTGGTGGGAGGGATGTTAGACAGATGTAAATGGTCTTGCCTCACACCTCTAGAAGCACTGGCAGAATAGAACTAGAATCATGACAAGGTGTGACAGCAAGAAAGCTCTGGATAAACATTTGGGTGACTTTTGATACTCAAATGTAGCCCAACCAACTGGCTGAAAAGGACAATGACTAATGCAGCTAGTTTGTGAGATGGCCTGTTTTTGATAATAAAACTGTTTTCTTTATTATCACTTACATCTCCAAGGGATAACAAGCCATTTCACACATAGCAGGGGTTCAAAAGCTGCCTATAGCCAGGCTTGGTGAATAGTGAATTTCTTAATTAATCCCAGCCAGCATTCCAGAGGCAGAGATAGGAGGATCCTCATGAATTCCAGGCCACCCGTAGATTTCATAGTTAATTCCAGGTCAGCTAGTTAGAGCCAGATCCTACTTTGAGAAAACAAACAAACAAATTAATTAATTAATTTTAAAAGTCCACTATAATTTGGGCTGGAGAGATGGCTCAGTGGTTAAAGGCACTTGCTTTCAAGCCTGATGGCCTGGATTCAATTCTCCAGTACCCACATAAAGCCACCTGCACGAAGTGGTGCATGCATCTAGAGTTCGTTTGCAGTGACAAGAGGCCCTGGCATGCCTGTTCTCTCTCTCTCCCTCTCTCTCTCTCTCTCTCAAATAAATAAATAGACTATTCTTTTTTAAAGCTGCCTGTGTTAATTTACCTGACTGGAAGTTTAAAACTCATGCTGTGATTCTAAACATGTGGCCATGCCTTCCTGTGTTCTGTGACTCCTTGTGTTGGAAAAGGCATGTTGTAAACTGAGCAGATTTTCTGCCTCTGTGTTTGTTTTTAATATCTTTATATGAATAAGTATATGCATTGTATGAGCAAATCTTGTGAAGGTGTCCCCTTTTCCCTCCTCTTTGTCCCCTACCCACTGAGGTCCTTCCTCAGTGTGCATACTGGATCTGTCCATAGGTTAGGGGTATATGAACTGCACCAGAGGGAGCCAGGTTTTCTTTCTCTTTTCTTTTCTTCCCCTTTTATGTATTGTTTCTGAGGGGGCAATGTCTCTGGATATTCTCCCCCAACATGGCTCTTACATTCTTTCCGCCCCCTCTTCCTCTCAGTTCCCTGAGTTATGGTGGGTGAGTTTTGAGTCTGCTTTGTTGTTGAGATCTTAAGTATCTCTGGATCTTGTCCCTGGGTTGTTGGGTATCGTTGGTGTCTGTCTCCATTGACCTTTCATGGGTTTTCAGACTTGCTGTGGTGATTGGTCTCCTGTTTGTCTCATCACTTTCTCATGGGCCCTGAGTGAAGGCTAGGTATGGTTTGTCTCCTGCCAAGATGTCAGCCATCATCCAATGTCTTATTGGTGGAATTGAGTTGTCCCTGGCTCTCTCAATGCCTTCTGAAAAATACAAACAGAATCTCCATCGGAGAATGAGATCAATATAGGTTAAATGAGACAACATTGCTATTTTGGTTAGCTCCTAATGGGTGTAGCCTCTCTGTAGCTCTCTGATAGTGGGAATTTCCCCTAGGAGCCAGAGATCTTGTCCCATGGGATTATGCCATGGATCCTAGTTCTAGTTAAGGGTTCCTTGTTACTGAGTGGATCTCTTAGGCAATCATGAAGCCATTGATTACCCTCCTCTGTTTAGTGCCTTGCACAGATGAGCATTTCTTGACTTGCTGGTCTCTTCCATATAGCCGTGTGTTCAGCATTCAGCAACAATACACAAAGGGGGAAGTAAAAAAAGAGAAAGAAAAACTGGCTACCTCTGGTGCAGTTCATACCCCCTAAGCTATGGACAAATCCAGTATGCTCACTGAGGAAGGACTCCAGTGAGTAGGGGACAGAGAGGGAAATGGGGACACCTTCACAAGATTTGCTCATACAATGTATATACTTATTCATATAAACATATTCAAAATAAATTAAATAAAAATAAAAAACTGCATAGGGATATTAAACAGGAGTAGTAAACTCTGTATTAAAATTTAAATTGCTTACTTATAAGATAAATTGTCAAAAAGCAATAAACATGGGCTGGAGAAATGGCTCAGCGGTTAAGGCACTTGCCTCCAATGCCAAAGGCCTCGGGTTCAATTCCCCAGGACCCACATAAGCCAGACCTACAAGGTGGTGGCCCTGGTGTTCTCTCTCTCTCTCTCTCTCTTTCTCTCTCTCTCTCTCTCTCTCTCTCTCTCTCTCTCTCTCTCTGTACCTCTGCTTGAAAATGAATAAATAAAATATTTTTTAAAAAGCAATAAACATAAAATTTAATTCCTATTAAATGATAATTTATAACAAAAAAAGAGTGTAGCAGTCACCTTCTCGATGCTGAGACAAACACCCCACCAGAAGCAGCTGGTTGGAAGGAAAGGGTTTATTTGCTTACAGTTTTGAGGGAAAACTTTACCATGACAGGGAAAGCATGACACAGCAGACAGCTAGGGTGTCACAGTAGCTGGAAGGAACAGCTATGAACACCCAGTGGGGCTGGGCTCATAAACTCTTAGTGACACACCTCCTCCAGCAGAGCTCTACTTCTGAAACGCTCAACCAGCTGGAGAAGTAAAGCTAGCTACATGAGAATAACTACATCCAGTTCTAAAAATTACAGGATAATGTAGACAAAACCATTTACAAGCAAAATGATTCATAGTAATGGTATGCATGTAGGAAACCACCAATACATTCCATAAATTCAGCATCACAATATTTGAAAAATTAGAACTCAATGGGTAAGTTTGGCAACACATTGTCAATTTCAAAAGACAGGATTCTGACATGTTGCTGGGCGTGGTGGCGCACGCCTTTAATCCCAGCACTCGGGAGGCAGAGGTAGGAGGATTGCTATGAGTTCAAGGCCACCCTGAGACTACATAGTGAATTCCAGGTCAGCCTGGACTAGAGCGAGACCCTACCTCAAAAAACCAAAAAAAAAAAAAAAAAGACAGGATTAAAAAAAAACACTAAAGGCCAGTCAATAGAAAATATTGCTAAGCACTGGAAGAAAAATAAAATAAAGTAAAATAAAATAAAATACATCAGTGCATCTTATAACTTCCTTCTGGGATTTCAATAGTGGCAGGAGCTCTTGTCTTTCAAACATTGTTTATGTTTCTAGTTTTACATCACATATACCCATGGGCCCATTGCGTGATGTCAGACAGATTCTATTGAATGATACTGTTGGGTACAGGCTGAGACTAAAACCAGAAGTGAGTGTTTACCCTCAAGTACCACCTAGCCTTATAGTTAATGTTTTGTTCCATGTCTTCCTGGAGCGCCATGAAGGAAAACTGAGCTAGCCTAAGGTGACTGAAGAGGAAAGGGTGGGCTTGCAGGAGGATGGTTTGAGTAAGGTGATCTGCTCTCTGGCCTCCTCTCCACAGGAGGCAGCTCCCACCTGGCTGGCTGTAACCTTGGCTGTTAACTGCAAAGAATGAAAAGAACAAGAGCTTGGCCTGTCATGAAAGGAAATCTTGTCTCATGGAGGAAGTCCTGTGAGGTGGTTTCCAGTGTCTGTAGCTAAATGGGATCCGTGTGAACAATGTTCAAAGTGAATCAAAGATGTTTGATAAGACAAAGGGCTGTTTGATAGAAAAGCTATGCCTAAAAAAAAGGCATAAGAATGTTAACTTTTTTGTAGATTAAGCAACAGTAAGCAAGTGCTAAAAACAGGCATAAAGGGATGGAGAGATGGCTCAGCAGTTAAGCTGCCTGCCTGCAAAGTCTAATAACCCCAGTTTGATTCCCCAGTACCCACATAAAGCCAGATGTGCAAGATGGTGCATGCATCTGGAGTTTGTTTACAGTGGCTAGAGGCCCTGGTGTACCCATTTTCACTGTCTCTGTCTCTGTCTCTCTCTTTCTCTCTCTCTCTCTCTCTCTGCTTGCAAATAAATAAATGTAACGAAGCAATCAGTAAAATGTAAAATGGATTCATAAAAAGGCACAAACATAAAGAGAAAGTGATTTTAGGAGAGAAGAGTTAGAATGATACATCCTAAAACCTCTGATTAATTGTTAAAGGTAGGGCAGTGAGACCTATAGACTTTCTGAGGTAGATAAGCACTCTTGTAAAAGAAGAGCAAAAAAAGAGGGAGGGAGAAAGGAAGCTGGTAAAAATAATCTGCTTCTAGTCCAATCTCAATCCACACCCTTCAAATGACCACAAACATGATGAATAAGAAAAATGACATTAAAACAGCCAAACCCACAATGTGGAAAATTCTACAGGACAAATGACTTGATTTCTTTGCTAGTGGCCACAAGCAGCTGTAAGGAATTAAATGTAATTTAAGAGATATAACCAAGACCAATGCATGGAGCTCATTTTAATCCTGATTGGGGTGGAGGGGACTTAAAGACATACTTTGAAGCAGCAAGGGAAATTCAAGTATAGACGACTGTGTGTGGTCCTTTGGATGGAACCCGGGGTCTCACACATTTTAGCAACACTACCTCTGAGTCACTTGCCTAGCATTGCAAGGAATACATTTTATTTTATTTTGGTTTTGTTTATCTTGAGTTTCATTGTTGAAGCACTTACAGGTGAAGCCCTATGTTGGCTAGGACTTGGGTTTTAAATATTCTAGCAAAACATACGAGAAGTGATACATAAAACAAGACCAGTGAGATGTTGATTGTGGGTGATATTCATACATGAGGTGCGAGGTCATTTTACTCCTGTCTCTAATTTTGTGATTCTGAGCATCGATGTCACATCCATAAGGTGGAGGTGTCACTGGGTGTCAAAAGTTGAGAGTAGATGTTTATTATTTATTTATTTGTTTGTTTGTTTGTTTGTTTGTTTATGGTTTCCTATGACTCGGTGCACTGAGCCTGGCTTGAGCTTACAGTGCTTAACCCACAAGGAGACCCAGGTGGTTTCACAACATTTTCAGCGCTCTCATTCTTCCTTGCCAGTGACAAGTCTTAAGACTCAAAAGTGCACAGGCCTTTGAAATCAAATCCCATTGCTGTTCTATTCTGAGTCTGGGGAATGACAAAGCAGAAAGACAGGAAGATGCAAGAGAGATTGGAAATGTGAGGAATTAATTAGGATTTCTTTTTTGGGGGGTGGGCGTCTTGCTATAATGTGGCCCCAGGTTGGCCTTGAATTCTTGATCCTATTGCTTCCACCTTCAAGTGCTTGGATCATAGGCCATGACTAGCTTTTAATCTAATGAAGGCTACTTGAATGACTCAGGACCACCTACTCATTTTACAGATTTGGAAGCTGAACCAAAGGGGCAAGGTTGCTTGCTGCGTAAGCTTATAAACAATATTTATTTGTAAAAATGTGGAAAACAAAGAGGGGTTTAATTTACAGAGTTAGGAAACCAAGCTGTTCTTTTGACTAAAGCTTTATTTATTGTAACATTTTTTTTCTGAAATATTTTAAAATAGAAATTAAAAATACCTCATTTCCTTTATTTAAAGTCACATATGTATAAGTTGTTCCCTCTCTGGTTGTATTAGCCCAAAAGAACTAAATTAGGATATTTTTGCTTTACCAAGAGTAACTATAACAGATAGCAATAGAACTACTGATTTTTAACAATGAGAACGAGAGATGTGTATCTGTTCCGTGAATATATGTGCCATCCAAGATATACAACAGAGTAGTAACTTATGGAACAAAAATAGGGTGTCCTCTTAGACATTGTTTCTTAATATGAATGCTGCAACGTAATTCATATAATGCTTCATGAAACAATTTAAGATTCATATACATATGTGTAACTTTGTCTCTTTGTGGGTTAACTGTAAAGTTAGAATTTTAAAAAGGTTAGGCACAAGTGAAGCTCATTTTATTTAAAAAATACATATATTTTATAGTCATAAACTTAATTTGGTTTTACTTTATTTATTTTTAAAAGTAAGCCAAAATTCTTACTAATAATTGTATGAACTTGGTATTTATAACTCTTTATATGGATATGTATGAATACATATAAATTTTACATATAAAGGAGACTACCACGATAAATGGAAAGTTATCTTATATCCCATAACTTATAGATAATACAGTTAAAATTAAAATCAACTGCTAACATTAAAAAAAGTTGAGAGTAATTGTTTATTTATTTATTTATTTATTTATTTTATTTCTGGTTTCCTATGACTCAGTGCACTGAACCCGGCTTGAGCTTACAGTGCCTAACCCACAAGGAGACCCAGGTGGCTTCCCAGCTGCCACACACAGCCTGAGTTCTGCTTTTTTCTTCTTGCACTTTCTCTGCCTCTGATTGTATGAGCAAGGTCATCCAGGTCCCACTTCAGCCTGGTAAACATCATCCATCTTCTATATGCCTCAGTTCAAAATGCAAACCCTGGCTCAATTAGCCCAGAACACTTCACTTTGGAGAATAAACCTGACTCTTTGGGTTCAATTTAGCTTGGATCTGTGTGATTATGTCCAATGGGCAGAACCCTGGAGGGCAAACTGCCATCCACACCTACCTCTTTGCTCTGGGAAGCAGGTCAGGTAACAACCCGAGGAGAGCTGAATCAAGAGACGGTATTTTGGGAATAAAGGAGAAATATGCATACACCAGAGCTAAGGTCAATTATCCGGGTCATAAAAGTGTTAAAAATTTTAGTGGAATGAAGTGTTGGCATCAGGTTCCTAAGAGAGCGAAATATGAACCATAGAGTGGAGATGGGGAAACAACGGTACATTGGTGGAAGGGAAGAGAGGAAAGAAATTACAATGACAGGTTAAGGTGGGCACGAAAGGGGTTGCGGTTGCTTTTCTCTGGTAGGAGCAATCTTTGATATAGGATGGAAGGAAGATGTGAGAAAGGCAAGGAGGCTACAACCCAGGGTCAGACTAGCATAGCAGTGGCATAAATTCTCACTCAGATGGGCTTTAGTGATGGGCCAGGGGCTGGGCACTAAAGAGAGAAAAAAGGAGATGCAGAGAGCTAGCTTCCAGGCTCCCAGTGGACCTCCCATTCCTGCCCCATGCGGTGCAGCCAGTGTGGAGGGGCCAGTGGAGTCCCTGATGAAACAGCATGCTCTGTATGGTATAGAAATCCCATGAGAGAGAGGCTCAAAGGAGACAATAGAGGGGAAGGTCCTCACCCAGGGAAGCTCACAATCAGATCTGCAGGCCCTCCTCTTCCTTCCTCAACCCCATTCCACATTCCTGGCTTTGATTTCTGATAACTGCCCTCACGTGGGTCTAAGTACGATGCAATGTCCTAGAAAGCCCTCAAGGTCATGGAGAACCCAGTGGCCCCTTTGCTCTACAAGTCATGGTTTTTCAAACTTCTTGTTCTCTGTCCATAATGAGTAAGTAAAACTGCATTTTTTCACAGAAAATTTGATCAGCTTACACACTGATTTTTTTATTTATTAATTGTATCTATCCACACATTTAATGGGTTTAAGTATCTCAACGATGTGTTTTCTCAGATATTTACACTTACTGAAAATTTAGCACACACATAACTCAAGAATAACATTAGCCATTTCAACACACATATTTTCATCATAAAAGATCAAGATATCCAAAGAGAATCAGTGTTTCCTGGAGTGTTTTTTTACAGAAATCAAAACAATTTTAGATTTAATTTGATATTCAATATGTAGATGATATCTGAAAGTACATATGTTTCACCCTTCCCCAGGGCATGTTGATAATTACTATTAAAGCTTGGTGATTTTTATAAATCAGTAACTTTTAAATGGTCTACCATAATAAAGACATAATACCCCAAATATCCTGCAGGTACTTTGCATCAACATTCTTGAATTATTTATGCATATCTTAATGTCTTTCTTCAGTGTACAAAACTAACTGAAACCAGGGGGAAATGACAGGACAAAAATTTCAAAAAAAATGTTTGGAGGAAAATAGTTGTGAAGATGGGAGATGGGGAAAGACAATGAGAAAGATAGTAGTCATGCGTTGAATCGTCTGGGGTTTCAATAAAACAGGCCACAGAGTATGATGAAATGTACATGAAAAGTACTAGAAAAGATACTTGGTTTTGTTCAATTCTTATGTGCCTTTCCCCTGCATCCTGTCTTGGCACCAAATTACCAGATCTAAAACTAATATATAAACACCAGTGTCCATGCAGATCTAATGGGTTGATGGGAATAGAATTCTCTGAGTTTCAAGGCATGGCACCCTTCAGTATCAACACACTTGGGCCAGGAGGACCGGGTTGAGTACTAGGCTATCCAGGGCCCCCTGCCACAAGGACTGATCCAGACGGTCCACAAAGGAGGATATCCAGCTGATTGGGGATGGGGAGGGGGGCATTGGGAAATTGGGGATAACAACTCATTGTTTGCCCACTGAATAATGTAACTCATTATGGACAATAAATATATATTTAAGACTTTAAAAAAAAGAATTCTCTGAGTTTCACTGGTTTAGAATCCTGTAAATACTTTACTGACATTCACATATCTCACTCTAACTTCTACCTAAGAGAAGACCTCAATTAAACACATTGCAAAGAACTTCTAGTAGCCCTGTCATTGACTTTGGCTCATAATTGCCCTCAATACCATGGTAATTACTTGGACTTTCATTGCAGGAGATACGCTGAACTTTTTAGAATTTACAGAGAGTATATCAGTAGGCTTGTGCTTTTAGCTGAGTAAATGAAGTCTCTCAAGGGTTGTTTGAGCAACTGGCTTTCTTTGCTTGCTCAGGGTCCCCATTTGGTTTGCATTTCATGACGGAGCAGATGGCCTGCTGAAAGTTATTGCTGACCACTACATACAATAACAGGTTGCCAAAGGTGTTGAGGGCAGCTAATGGTCTAGAAACAATGTAAGCTTCGTGGATGTGACTCTCCATCGTGCAGCCAACTGAAAGCAGACGAGATTCAATCCGAATGACCCTCAAGATATGGAAGGGTAAAAAACATACATAGAACACAAAAAGTAGCACAATGGTTAGCCTTCGAGCTTTCTGCTTAAGGCAGCTGTGGGTCTGAGGCCCATGAGTTAGGGTGTTGATAATCGTTGTATAGCAAAGTGTCACTATCACCAACGGTAGGCAGAATGCCGTGGCAGTCAAAATCAAATTGTACCATTTGATGGTCGTCAGGTCATCCGAACTGGTGAGGTCAAGACAGGCGGATCTATTGGTCCTGGTGGTTGATGTGATCAGGAAAGACATGGGCATAACAGCCACCAGAGAAACGATCCACACCCCAGCGCAGGCTACCACGGTCCATCGAGTCTTATGAATGGAAAAGCAGCTCATCGGGTGAATGATCACTACGTAACGGAAGATGCTGAAGCAGGTGAGGAAGAGAATGCTGCTGTACAGGTTGAAATGGAAGCCGAAGCGGATGAACTTGCACATGAAATCCCCAAAGATCCAGTTTTCGCCAGTGGCGTAGTAATGAATGAGGAAAGGAAGGCTGGTTAGATAGAGCAGGTCTGTCCAGGCCAAGTTCAGCATGATGATGGTACTGCTCTTCCAGGGTCTCATCTTGAAGATGTATGTGGAAATGGCCAGTGCATTCCCTGGGAAGCCCACGAAGAAGATGGCGCCATAGATAATGGGGAGGTAGTGCGTCTTGAGTGAGGTTTGCTCATCACTGCAATTTCCCAAAGCGGCTGCATTATCAGGGAAATCAGAGGCATTTGCTAAACTGTCTGGTGGCTGATTCATGGTTCCCACCTCTCATCTTGCAAGAAAAGGAGAGTTTGGCTTGACCATGTGAGTCCACTGAGAAGTAATTAGCTGATAAAGGAGAACAGAAAACATTAATAATAGCAGAATGGACACAATGATCAAGTTTTAAATGAACGTTGCTCTAACATCTTTAATTTGCCACTTCTTTCTCTTTTAATCTCAAAAGAGACCCTGTGGAGAAAAGACTGAATTTCTCAGATAAATGACTGTCAGGCAAGTTACTCAGGACATCTACTATTAATATAAGAGGGGGAAATGTCATGAAAATTAAAAAGAAGGATTGTGACAAAAGCGGTGAAAAGCAATGGAAAGTGGCTTGTGAGGCTGTTGGGGAACCAGTTGTGGGAGACCTAACATCAGAGATGGGCCATGAACCAAGCCCACTGGCTAGCAATTGAATGGTTCTCTCTAAACATCGAAGCGTGCTTCCAGGATTTCTGAGTATCTGTTTTACAAGGATGCAAGACTGATAGACTGAATGTTTGTCCCCCTTAGACTCTGGTGTCTTATGAAAGATTATCCTGGATCCCAATTCCAGTTAAGGGTTGTTGTTGGGGACAGGGAGGAGTGTAATGGGGCTACTATCATAAGATTTGCTCATACAATATATGTAATAACGGATAATAAAGACAAAGAAGAAAAGATTGTAACCTGGTCTCCATCTGCTTGGCTGGAAGAGGTGTCACTGGGGGCAGATCCTGGGGGTCCAGTCCTAAGGTAAGTTTGGGGGTGGATCTGATTTCCAGTCCAAAGGTATACAGAGCCCGCTGAGCTCTGGAGGGAGAGGGGGCTGCTGTTTGCTGCCTGTCTGTGCTTTCTGCTTTGGGTTTTCGTGGGCTGTTTGGTGTTTCTTTCTGTCTGGATCTAAGGAAGCAGCTTCTTCCTCCACTGATGGGAACTCCCACTGGATCTGTAAGACTTAAATAAATTCCTTTCTCCTCTAAACTGTGCCTGGTTTGGATGTTCAAACCAGCAACATGACGCTGACCATTACACAAGACCAAGCAACGTGGATATCAGATCCAGTGGCTGAGCTTTGGCCACATCCAGGCTTGTCTGGTTTCGAAGCCATTTTCTTTCTACCTTTCCACTCTGCAATATTTTGCAATGGTTGGTTGTTTTCATCATAATCACCCTAAAATTTGCAGCAAGTGCAAAGACCTGAACAAAATGAACACTGAGGGGGTTCAAACGTAGGTTTCAGGTTTTGCAACTTTGTAAGAATAGTAGATTAAACTCAAATTTCAACTCCTCAGATCCATCTGTCATGTCCTGGGTGCCAGTGTGTGTTTGGGGGCGGGTTCAACCCTGATGTTTGTCTTAACCATTTCCTCACGGTCTGTCCCTCCCTAGGTCTGAGAAGAATACAGTTTTCACTTTCTTCTTCTGCCTTCTCTCCTTTTCCTAAAAGTTTGACAGTAAATATCTTTCATGAGTCAATCATAAAGATTATTTAAAAGAACAACAACTGATAACGAGCCTATTATTTGAATGTAAATAGCTGTTGGCAAAATATATCCACTTGTACATTTTATGGAGCACCTACTGTGTATTAATTAGGTACTCTGCCAGGTCTTAGAGATACAAAATTGGTAACACACACAGATATATAAGTCACTATCAAAATCTACCAGGGGAGATGGACACAGAATATTATTTTAATAAGATAGAGCCCTACGCCAGGGAGCTGTCAATATTATGCTTAAGTGGCAGGAAAAATACTTGTTGCAAACTCAGGTACCTAATAAATGTCCAATAAAGGCTCAATGGTTGTTAAACCAGTAAATTAGTTGGTGGGTGAGTAGAGATCACAAAGAAGGGGAGGTTTTCTAAAGGAAGGTAGGTCACTGAGGAGACATTTAAGCTGAGCCTATGAAGACTAAGAGTTTTTCTAACTGAAGACGGGACACTGGCATTCTGTGTAAATGGAACAGCATGCACAAAGCCAATGAGGAGAGATGGAGTTCAGAGGTTCCAGAACCTATGCAGACCAGCATAGCTGCTGTTTGGGGAACATTATAAAAAATTGGGTAGTAGCAATGATCATGGCTGCTCTGTAGAAAATATCAATGACTGCTGAGGTTGTACTATGATGGCCCTCATTTTGAATACCTGGGATTGGAGGCAGTGAAGTGGTAAGCCCACACTGCAAGTTAGTGCTACCCAAGATCCACACTGGGGCAGGCTAGTTGCAAGCCTCTCACAATGAGTAGGCGAGTGGGAAATCTTGGGACTGGAGAGATGGTTGAAAGAGTGAAGATTAATTGCTGTACAAATGTGAGGGCTTGAATTAGATCACAAGGACACACGTCTATAAAAAAATAAATAAAGCCACACATGGATGTGCATGCCTGTGACCCCAGTCCCGAGAGGAGGGGGGCCAGGAGGATCTTTGGGGAATACTTGCTTAGCTAGTCGAACTGCCAAATTGGAAGCTCGGGCTCAGTGTGACTCTCTCAGGAAAATAAGGCAGAGAAACCATAGAAGGGGACACACACCCACCCGATGCCTTCCTCAGGCCCTGCGTGCATGCACATAGGTATGAATATCTGTGCACACACGCGCCATGAAAGCTCTATGAGCACATAGCAAAATGAAAGGGAAATTCTAAGTACTCCACAAAAACAAAAAGGTTTAATGTTAAACCAAAAGAGCTCAATAATGCAAACACTGTCACTGTGTGAAACCCAGGGCTAAACGTTAATAATAATGGTGCCTATTCTTTAGGTTTTCTCTCTCTCTCTCTCTCCCTCCCTCTCTCTCTCTCTCTCTCTCTCTCTCTCTCTCTCTCTCTCTCTCTCTCTCTCTCTCTCTCTCTCTCTCGTGTCCATGTATGTGTGTGTGTTCATATGCTTATGGGCACATGTGTATATATGTAGGTGGATGGGCATGCATATGGAGGCCAGCGGTCAATGTCTTCCTTGATTTTGTTCTCCATCTTCTTGATGAAGACAGAGTCTCTTACTGAGCCCAGAGCTCTCCAGGTTGGTTAGGCTGGCTAGCCAGCAAACCTAGAGAATCCTCTGGTCTCCGCCACCAAATGGCTAGGAGGATTGCAGGCATGCCATTTTCAAGGTTGCTGGGATCCCAACTCAAGTCCTCACTCATGCTTGGCAAGCGCTTGCTGACTGAGCTCCAGCCAGATACATGAACATGGAGTTTTAGAAGGTGCCCGGCCTAAGTACGTGGCACCTCAGCATATGCTATTTGCATCCTGTTATCTGAGGCTGACTCTAACATTAGTCATCATCAACTATTTCCTCAGAGGAATATTTCATATAACCCCAACTAAGCAAATCAGAAATTAGCACTATCCTACCCTGTGCCTGGCCTTAAATATATGTGCTTACATCTCACGTGCAGAGGCTGTAATGCATCTGAAGATTTGTTCCTTTCATTCCGAAGGTATTGGGAAGAGAGTAGCCATGGAACTAAGGACATGTCTCCAGGTGACTGCAAGGACCCTCAGGCTGCTGCTCTGCAGGCCCAGGGCTGCTATGGAAAAAGAAGGATCCTCCTTGGCTAGAACTTAATCAACTGGAAGAGCTCTCCAAAGGACCATTGCCTGCTCTGCCCTGGAGGTGACAGGGGTCAGGTCCTACTGACCAGAGAAGAAGCCCTGGGCCAGGATGCCACTGTGGACAGCTTCTCCCTCAGCCAAATGCCTTCTCTGGATTCACGCATGAAGAGACGAGTGGGCAGTAACTTAAACCCAAAAGAAAATGACCACCATCGTGGAGTCCCTGAGTGAGTTCAAGAGGCCAGCAGCTTACTCCAGAAATTTCTAAAGCACAAATGTAAAGACTGTGTAAGCAATATACAAAAGAATCTATCAGAAACTCTCATTCTGAATGGAATTTGGCTCAACAGAAAAGTAAGAGGGAGAGAAGAGGAGAGAATTCTGATCTAAGCAGCTTGTCTGGATTCTGTGAAAACAAAAACAAAAGTAACTTCATACCTACTCCCAAGGGATGGCACAGAGTAGGGACTCAATAAATATTTGTTGAATACATTTAAAAAATAGTGATGGGGTGGGGGGCAATGTCTAAAAATAAAACAAAACAAACAAAAAACAACAACAAAAAGTAGTCAGTGATATCAGCAAAACATAGCCTGGGCTAAGAAAGGAAGCAATAACTGTTACTGAAAACTAAAGAGCTTTATTCTTTAATGACTTAAAGCAAGGGGCAAAATTATAACTCCTGTCAGTGCCAAATAACCCCCCCCCTGTGATGTTATGGGAACATTTTAAATGGTAATCATATCAAGAAAAAGCAAGTTGTGGGTAGAAACAACCACCTTCATGTTTGGGGAAAAAACAACAGTACCACTTGGAATTTGTGGAGACTAACCAATTGGAGAATAGTGGTAGACTAAGAAAGTAAAGCTCTCTCCCGTATGCCTCACCAAAAGTGTGACCTGAGTTTACAAAACATGTGTCATATTTTTAAAAAGCACACAAAACCAGTCTGCCAGTGAACAGGGTAAGGAGAGGCAGTTTCTCTCCTCCCTAAGCCCAGGCTCCTGCAGTTCACTTTCACACCAGGGATAATAACTTAGGGATTCACAATCAAAACAGTCGAACTCAGAGAACATTCAAGAATATTGTGGCACAGCCCTAGGCTTATTCCATGTCTGTTTCCACATTACTGGCTCTCAAATCTGAATAGGATTCTGACCACCTGGAAGTAATGCTCTCTTTATGAACTGGAAGTTATGGTACAGTAAGCCTCAACATCATTAAATATGGAAGTGTCAGAGGAATGGGACAGTTATGGAGAAAAGTCATAATTTTAATCCTTTTTTCTCTCTGAGATCAGGAAAATACATGGCTGAGGTTGGCTACAGAAGGTGTGTTTTAGGAAGGCACACTTTGAGGACCCATTTTCATACCGACCCACCCATGAGCCTCACTGATGAGGGTTCTGAGGTTCTGTGAGTAAAGAAGGCAGGATCTGAGAGTATATGCATTCAAGGATGGCATGTATCACTTTATCTCTACTTAATATCTCTGGCCTTGCAGTGGGGTTACCAGATGATATGATTTTCCTAGGGTACCAGCTAGCTTTGTAGCCAGTTATCCAACAATCCCCATCTCTTGCAACTCT
>PVHP010034777.1:0-18884 GCA_004024765.1 Zapus hudsonius
GGGGGGGTTCAAGGTAGGATCTCGCTGTAGCCCCCGGCTACAAGTCCCAGGGGCCTTGAACTTGTGGTGATCCTTCTACCTCTGCCTCTGAGAGCTGAGATTAAAGGTGTGCACCACCTCGCTCAGCCAATAGATGTCTTCGAAGACTCAGGAGTGTAGCTCAGCCTGTACAAAGTCCCATGTTGTAGCTTCAGCACCAGAAAGAAAAGAAGTTGATGAAGGCATCCTTCCCTCCCTCCCTCCCTCCCTCCCTCCCTTCCATCCTTCCTTCCTTCTTTTCTTCCTTTTATCCTCTCCCTCCCTCTCTTCCTTCCTTCCTTCTTTTTTTCTTTCCCTCCATCCTACTGCCTCCATAAACTCCCCTTACCTTTGGAAAAAGCAGAGCCTCCCAAGTTCACCTGACATACGTGCTTCCCTGGAGAGGTTCTGGAATTTTATAAGAGGGAAACACAGACTCTTATTACCTACCTGGGGACATTCCAGGATAAGAAATCACCCAACAGACCTGACACAGAGCCAACAGGCCCCTGTGTTCAACTAAAAGCCGAGCTCTCCTCTCCTAGGATGGTGTATAAGCCCCACAGTCTAAGTCCTTTCTCAATACACAGTTTTCTGTGATCTACTGTGTACCCAAATCAAATCAAAATCTTTTCTCTTTTGTCAGCTTAAATTGCAGGCTCCCATTTACTGAACAGAGAGGACAGAAGAAGTGTGTGTTCTCTCTGACAAAGAGATATCACCTTTTGATGATAATTTCAACTTCATTTAATTCTTTGGAGATTAATCTAAATGCTCTTTAAAACCCGGGAGACCAGGAAGTATTTCATGATGGAAACCGGATGGTCAGCATAACTTATTTATGGTGCTGGGATCGCACTCCAGCCTCTGCAGGCTCTGGACCACTGCCCTCCAGCCCCAGCTGGTATACATAGTGTCCTTTGTGTTTATTAAGACAGGTATCCCATGCAGGGTTTGGGCACAGGCCTTTAATCCCAGAACTCAGGAGGTAGAGGTAGGGGGATCACTGTGAGTTCAAGGCCACCCTGAGACTACATAGGGAAATCCAGGTCAACCTGGGCTAGAAGGAAACCCTACCTGGGGGGGGGGGAAGACAAGTATCCCAGGCTGGCCTCAAACTCCCTATATAACTGAGGATCTGAGGATGACCTTGAACTCCTGATCCTCCTGCCTCTACCTCCAGGGTGTTGGGGTTACAGGTGTGCACCACCAAGTCCACTTTATGCAGTGCTGGGAATCGAACCCAGGGTTTTGTGAATGCCAGGCAGGCACTCTAACTGAGCTATATCCCCAGCCAAGCCTTTGTAGGGACTTTCGCCTACTAAGTACCAAATAGTTTGCCGATGCTCCCTCCTTGAACCCTTCCTTTGGCAAAGTGAAATGGGGTCTTCCAGAGGCAGGGACTACCCAAGGTCACGGCTACTGTTTGCTTTCTCACAAACACTGTGTGAACGCTCAGACACCGTGCTGGGTACCAGGGATGCTGGGGTGATCAAGACAGGCAGGGCATTCTGGAACAGACTTTGTAGCTGAGGAGCCACTAAAAACAAAGTAAACCACACGGAAAAGATGCCTTGGATAAGCTCTGCTGGTCAGGCTGGGTTTTCTACTGTTAAGTGAAATTGATGGACAGGCTCCAAAGGACCAGAACAAATTCAAGTTACCAGGAGGAACCTGTTATCTGACCTTCAGAGAAAGCAAGAGAGATAACAGCCAGGTCCCCAAGTAGGCCAGTCTGAGCCACATGATCAGGAAGTCCCCTCTCCTTTGACCTTCAAGATGACAGTGACTTTGCCGCTCTCCTGGATCCCACAGCTCGGCCCAGCCAGACTCAGCAGAGACAGAGTGGAGCTCTCCAAGCCTCTCTGGTTCTGACTGGGAGACTTTCTTCCTTCAGGATCCTTCTTTGAATAAATAATCTGAAATCTATTTCGTCTGAAGTTGTTCTTTTATTACCATTTCGGGCTCCTTAGGCGGCTAGGCGAGGAAGGCCACAGAGCAGGACGAAGCTTGCAATGGCTCTGACCCTTCCTGACCTCTGGGTCTGCAACCGCGGTGGAGCTGGGCCGGGTGCTTGTCTACCATGTTCAAGGCTCTGGGTTCCATCCTCAGAACCCCATCACCAAGAAAAGAAAGAGAGGGCTGGGGGAATAGCTCCATGGTTAAAAACTTGTTTATAAAACCTGTCGGCCCATGGTTCAGTTCCCCAGTACCCACAGAAAGCCGAATGTACAAGTTTGGAGTTTGTTCTAAGTGGCACTGGGTCCTGATGTGTCCATTCTCATT
The DNA here is from genome assembly GCA_004024765.1 of Zapus hudsonius. NCBI lineage: Eukaryota > Metazoa > Chordata > Mammalia > Rodentia > Dipodidae > Zapus > Zapus hudsonius. The sequence continues at coordinate 2,305 of PVHP010034777.1, forward strand.
CTGCCCACCCACCCCCGCCGCCTACAAATAATGAATGAACGAATGAATGAATGAGCTGAGCACCAACGTTTATCTCTCTCTGCTTTCTGACTATGGATGCCACGATCAGCTGCCTCTTGCTCCGGCCACCATGCCTTTCCCACCAAGGTGGACTGTGTCCCCTGGAACTGCAAGCTGGTGACAGCAATGAGAAAGCAACCAATACAAGGGACACTTCTAAACCAAGGCCCCTTTCCACGAGTTCAAGTGCAGGAAAAAGTAACTTTGCTAGTTTCCAAGGCCAGTCAGCCAATGAGGAAGCCAACACCAGCGGTCTCCCAGCCCCTCCGAGATCTCGGCTGCACTGAGTTAGAGGCCACAGGAAACAGTCTTCTGAAGCAATCCTAGCCGAGCTCTGTAAGTATGGGCACACCTCACACAAGATTTAGGGCTTCATCATGGTGGAGAATACTTTGTCATCCTCCACAGTCGTTTTTAAAAAATATATTTTTAGCCAGGCATGGTGGTGCATGCCTTTAATCCCAGCACTTGGGAGGCAGAGGTAGGAGGATTGCTGTGAGCTCAAGGCCACCCTGAGACTACATAGTGAATTCCAGGGCAGCCTGGGCTAGAGCGACACCCTATCTCGAAAAACCATGTATATATATTTGTGTGTGTGTTTGTGTGTGTGTGTGTGTGGCTTTCCGTGGATTCCAAGGAATCAAACCCAACCAGTAGGCTGGCCTTGAAGGGATGAAGTCACTGAGGATGACTTTAACCCCCCCCCCCATCCTCCTGCCTTCCCATAGGGATTGCTGGGATTACAGGCACCTGACCTCATCCTGTTGTAATTGAAAGTGTTTTGTTTTGCTGGTGTTAAACCGGTGTCATGGGTGGAAGCCAGGGAAGGGTTAGATCCCCAGTCTCTCTAGTGGGAAGATGTTATGTCAGAACATAACTGATTGCTTTACCTTGTGTTGCTGCTGCTGTCCTGGGACTGGGGTGCAGGGCCCTGTGGGTACTAAGGATGGGTTCTAGCACCAAGCTCCTGGCACCCCAACTCCTTGTTTTTGCATTCCTGAGCCCCCCACCCTTTGGTAAGCATTCCTCATAGTTTCTCCCAGGGCCTGCTGCAGGTGGAGGAGGGACCCATATCCTCACCAATGAGATAGACACTCAGATTGGGCACCTTGGGGTTTGCCACCCGGGGCTGCAGCAAAGCTAAGGTTTGAACTTACACAGACAGGCCAGTCTCTCCTAAATTGGTCAAAGTTAGATGCCTACAGACTGACAGTGCCCAGAGACCCACTCCTGGGTGCATGACACAGTGACTCGGGCCTCCGCGGGTCCCTCCACCTCTCCTCACTTCTTGCATAGACCCCATTACAATGGCCCCTCTTCCCACGAGGAGAGAATCAGGGGCATCTCATCTAGAATCTTGTTTGTGCCAGAAATGTCACCGTAAGGACAGGACTGTACTTCCCACGAGAAACCACATCGCCTGACCGGACAGGAGGTGACGTCATCTCCGGCAGGCTTGGGCCAAGCAGTGGTTTGGGGTGATGTGGACAGACTTTTGTTTGTGGTCTCAGAGAAGCCAGGGGATAAAAGGCAGTTATGGAAAAGGTTGAAGACAGCGCGGGTGTCCCGACGCCTTTGGAACTGTCTGACAGAAGCGGCTTTAGTCATTGCCTCATTAAAAAATGAAAGCTTTAATTGTGTTTGCTGAAAGTCAAGGAGATAACCCCTCCCCCACGCCCTTTTAGCTTTTAGTTTTATTTAAGTCTTTGAAAATTTAATTGACTTATGTGGGGGGGGGGTGCACAGCAGGGTCTCCTGCTGCTGCAATCAAATGCCAAATGCACGTCCAGTTTTATGTGGGAAATCAAGGCCAAGTTGGCAGGCTTTGCAAGCAAGTACCTTTAACCACTGAGCTGTCTCTCCAGGGCCTCTTGCCTCTGTGCAAACCAACACCAGATGTTGTCACCACTTTTTGTCTGGCAGCTTGGGGCTTGAACCTACGTCAACAGCCTTTGCAAGCAAGAGCCTTTGACCTCTGAGACATCTTTCCAGCTCCCAAAACCCTTTTATTAAAAAATTTTTTAAAATATTTTATTTATTCATTTTTCAAGCAGAGAGATACAGAGAGAGAGAGAGAGAGAGAGAGAGAGAGAGAGAGCGCACCAGAGCCACCACCTTGTGGGTCTGGCTTATGTGGGTCCTGGGAAATTGAACCCAGGGCCTTAGGCACTGGAGGCAAGTGCCTTAACCTCTGAGCCATCTCTCCAGCCCTAAAATTTTTTTTTAATTTATTAACTTATTTATTTATTTATTTCTTATTTGAGAGAGAGAACATGGGTGCACTATGGCCTCTGGCCTCTGCAAACAAGCTGCAGACACATGCACCACATTATGTGGGTGCTGGGGAATCGAACTCAGGCCTTCAGGCTTTGCAGGCAAGTGCCTTTAACCACAGAACCATTTCCCCATTCCTCCAAATCCTATTTTTGAAAATTTCTTTCTAAATGTATTTGTGGGGCTGGAGAGATGGCTCAGCGGTTAAGGCACTTGTTTCCAGTGCCTAAGGCCCCGGGTTCAATTCCCTAGGACCCACATAAGCCAGATCCACAAGGTGGTGGCCCTGGTGTGCTCTCTCTCTCTCTCTCTCTCTCTCTCTCTCTCTCTCTCTCTCTCTCTGCTTGAAAATGAATAAATAAAATATTAAAAAATAAAATAAATGTATTTGTGCACACGGGTGTGTAAGTGCCTGACTCCACCTTCTGAACGGGCTGGGTCCCAGAGCCACATAGTGCCTGCGGCTCCTGTGGTGTGATGATCACACTTGCCTCTGAGACTTTCCTCTGTTCTGACTCCTTCAGCGGCTGCCCGCAGAGCTCCTGATGTTCTTGGGCTTATTCTGTAATAGAGGTTGTTTTCTCTTTGACCTCCTTTGAGGCTTTCTGGGTCGGGAGGAGATTTGCTGAATTTTATTCCCTTACACGAGACTCTGGTGTTATTCAGCAGACTGCAGGCTCATCCCCGCCTCTATTCAGAAACCAGGGACCGAGAACCCACCATGTACAATACAGAGCCCCTGACAGGTGGGCAGCCATGTTGGGAGGGCTTTCCTCCCTCAGGGCACCCACATTACACAGCATGCCTGGTGATTCAAGACAGGGAAGCAAAACACCTCTGAGGAGGTGCCACCCATGCCCAAGCAGGCCCATGTCATTCTGAGCATGGCCTGTGTGCTGGTGGGAATTGCAGAGCCTCAGGCCTGGCCCCAGACCCAGTAGGGAGAAGTTGCATTTGACGAGGTGGCCCAGGGGATACCCATGTACCTCCAGACAAAAATCATAGCAAGCTGGGCCAAGTCAGAGATCAAGCCGTGATACTGATCACACTTGTCAAAAAGAGAGACCAAATAAAACTGCTCTGACCCAGGCTTCTGACAGCCTTCCTGACTTGAATGTGACGCGTCCCCATGGCTTCACATGTTGGTGATTAAGTCTCATACTTAGTCCCCAGCAATGGAGCCTCGCTGGATGAGGCCTGTCACCAGAGCCTGGCCTTTAGGGTTCTTAGTCCAGCCCCACTTGCCAGTGCTAGCGAGCTCACTCTGGATGCTTCCTCCCTGCTGATGTGACAAGATGTGGCACCCAGTTGCCTGCCCCCTCACACACACACCATGATGGACTGTCTGTCTCCTTGAGACTGGGCTGGAAATGGCCCCGTTCCTTCCATAAGCTGCTTCTGGTCAGGTGTTTAGACACAGCACCAAGGAGGTAACTGCAACTCTTTCTTACCTGACACCTGGTCTAATGTACACCTTCTTCTGGGAGGAAGCCGGCAAGATCTAGAGGTTTCCAGGGAAGCTGGGTACTTTCTCACCAGATGACCTATAGCCAGGGGAATCTCTTCCACTCAGTCCAAGAATGGAAATCCAGCCTGCATATTATACTATGAAACATCCCTACTCAAAAATGACCTTTCGCCAGGTATGGTGGTGCACGCCTTTAATCCCAGCACTCGGGAAGCTGAGGTAGGAGGATCACCGTGAGTTCGAGGCCACCCTGAGACTACATAGTGAATTCCAGGTCAGCCTGGGCTAGAGTGAGACTGTACCTCAAAAAAACAAAACAAAAAAAAGTTAAGACACTCACCTGCAAAGCCCATGACCTGGGTTCGTTTCCCTAGTACCCACATAAAGCCAGATGCACAAAGTGGCACATGCATCTGGAGTTCTTTGCAGTGGCTAGAGGCCCTGGGGTGCCCATACTCACTCTCCTCTGCTTGGAAATAAATAAATAAATGGAAGCTCTCAATAAAAAGCTTAAAAAATTATAAGAACTGTAATAATTAAAATTTGGACAGGCAGATTTAAATAAAGCAATAGAGATTCCAAAAAAGAAAAAAATTAAAATCTAAAATTTAAAAATATTTATTTATTGGAGATGGAGAGAGACAGACGAAAAGACAGAGTATAGGCTGCAAATGAACGTCAGATGCATGCACCACTCTGTACCTCTGGCTTTACGTGGGTGCTGGGGAATCAAACCTGGGCCATCAGGCTTTGCCAGCAAGCACCTTAACCACTGAGCCATCTCACCAGCTCTAAAAAATGAACACTGGTCTATCCTTGCTCTTTGCATACAGACTGTAACAAAGATTTTTTAACGCGTGTGTGTGTGTGTGTGTGTGTGTGTGTGTGTGTGTGTGTGTATGGGTGGGTGGGTGCTGGTCCTCCCCTTCCGCCTTAAGACAGGGTCCCTCTGGTTTTGCTGTGGTGAAAGCTGGCCCACAGCTATGAGCTCCTCCTGACGCTGCCCCTCCCTGCCCTGGGTGAGTTGGGGTCACAGACACATGCACCCCTTACTTCTGGCTGGACCTGAGATCTGGGCTCCAATTTCCTGTCTTCAGGCTTGTGCAGCCAGTGATCACGTTTGACCTCTGAGCCATCTCCCCAGCCCTGTAACAAACTTTGTGTTGTTGTATTGAGTCAGGATCTCGCTATTGCCCAGACTGACCTTGAACTCACTGTGATCTTTTTACTTCCACTTCCAGAGTGCTGGGATTAAAGATGGGAGCAAGCCTCCATGCCGGGCTTGTAACAACACTCTTGACACAGAACTAAATTGTCTGAAAAGTATTTGTTCACACATCTAAAAAAGGAACCGGGAAGACAGCTTACTTCTTGTGGCTGACCTTGAGTAATAAAGTCATGCTTCTCGGCCGCTGGGAATTGTGGGAAGACTTAGCAAGGGGAGCAGAGGATGTGCAGCCAAGGGGAGAATGAAGAGAGAAGCGGAGAGGCCACGGGGTGGGGGTGCATCCTGCTGCTTTGGTAGGTGGTGGTGATTTCTGCACGTGTGTAACGAACCCAACTCCAGAGCAGATCAGAAGGCAGAGCCTAGTGTGGGAAGGGGGTGGAAGGCGGTCAATGATGGCTCCGTCTTCATCCTCCAGCAAGGTTGGCAACAGGCAAAGAAGTCCGAGAGGCCTCCTACATGCCCTTCCCTTGGAATAGAAAGGCGGCCCAAACGCTTGAGAAGAAAGGTCACTTTGGACGTGACCTCCTCATTCTCCTGTCCCCCCCAATTAACTTTCTTTTTTTAAAATTTATTTATTCATTTTCAAAGAGAGAGAGAGAGAGAGAGAGCACACAAGGGCCACCACCTTGTGGGTCTGGCTTATGTGGGTCCTGGGGAATTGAACCCAGGGCCTTAGGCACTGGAGGCAAGTGCCTTAACCGCTGAGCCATCTCTCCAGCCCCCCCCCCCCCATTAACTTTCAAAAGGGTGAAGGGGTTTGGAACAAAGATGGGACATTGGTTAAGGGACCCAAGACATGCCTTAGGATTTAGTGGGGTGTGGTGAGGATGGTGGGTTGGTTGTAAATCCCCCATAAACTCCGGTGTTTGAATACTTGATCCCCAGCTGGTGGTGCTATTTGGGAAGTCTATGGAGCCTGTAGGAAGTGTAGCCTTGCTGGAGGAGGTGTGTCACAGGAGGTGAGCCTGTGGTGATGGTCCAGCTCTGTAGATTCCTCCTTCCTCCCTGCTGGTGAGATCATGTGACTCCAGCTGCCTCTCCTGCCATGCCCCTCACAACTGTGAGCTGAAATAAACTCTTCCCTCCCACAAGCTGCTTCTGGTTGGGTGTTTTATCCCATCAACAAGAAATTGCTACAATTCATTTTTAAAAATATTTTATTTATTCAGAGAGATACAGAGAGAGAGAGAGAGAGCACCAGGGCCACCACCTTGTGGGTCTGGCTTATGTGGGTCCTGGGGAATTGAACCCAGGGCCTTAGGCACTGGAGGCAAGTGCCTTAACCGCTGAGCCATCTCTCCAGCCCTACAAGTCATTTTTTAAAAACATGTGTGTATAGAGTATGTGTAATGCATGCATGTGTGTGTACAAACGTGTGCATGTCATGCATGTGTGTGCAGAGGCCAAGGGAGGATTTGGGTGTCCTCTGTTGCACACTGGAGTATTTCCTTGAGACAAGGTCTCTTCCTGGACCCAGAGCTGCTGATTTTCAGTCCGCAACCCTCAGTGATTCTCTAGTCTCTGTCTCCCTCTCCCCCTCCCCACCGTAGATGAGGTTATAGACATAGGCAGCTTTTTGCCTGGGTTCTGGGGAGTTGAACTCAGGTGGTCTCAGGCCCCCACGCTTAGCTGGCAGTCCCTTCTCCTTAGCCTTGTTTTGAGAAGAAAGGACAATCATGTTCTGTAGGAGGTTCACAGCAGAAACCTGACCTAAGAAAGATCCACACCTTTAATCCCAGTGCTCGGAGGCAGAGGTGGGAGGATCGCCATGAGCTCAGGGCCACCCTGAGACTACAGAGTGAATTCCACATCAACCTGGGCTAGAGTGAGACCCCACCTGGAAAAATCAAATTAAAATAGAATAAAATGAAAACATGAAATCTACCTGCTGGGGCCCACCCTGCACAGAGGGAGAGTGGGTTATAGCGCTTCTAGTGGAGGTAACACAAGCCCAAGGTTTGGTTTGGTGAAAAGGGGTCTGCAGGGTGGTGACAGACCATTTGCCTGGCGTGCAAGAGACCCTGGTTCAATTCCCAGTGCCACAAAGAGAGGGTGGGGTCTGTAGCCAGGCCTGGTGGTGCTGGCACAATCCCAGGTATTCGAAAGCCCGAGGCAGGAGGATCCCACATTCAAAGCCTGCCTGAGCTAAGGAATTCAGGGTTAGCCTGGGCAACTTTGAGACCCTGCCTCAGAATAAGGAGTGAAAGAAGGGGCACGAGGAGATGGCTCAATAGTTAAAGGCACTTGCTTACGAATTCTGCCAGCTAGGATTCAAGTGGCTAGCACCCATCTAAAGCCTGATACAAAAAGTGGCATGTCTGGTGTTCGGTTTGCAACAGCAAGAGACCCTGGAGCGTCCCTACACACACACAGAGAGGCCAATAATTTAAACTTTTATATATTTTAAAAATGTATTTATTTGGGGGGGGGCTGGAGAGATGGCTCAGCAGTTCAAGCAATTGCCTCCAGTGCTTAAGGCCCTGGGTTCAATTCCCCAGTACCCACATAAGCCAGACTCCTGGTGCATGCTCACTCTCTCTCTCTTTCTCTGCTTGAAAATGAATAAATTTTTTAAAAATGTATTTATTTGCAAAAGAGAGAGGCAGGGGGAAGGAGGGAGAGAAAATGGGTACGCCAAGGGCCTTCTGCCTCTGCAAACAAACTCCAGATGCGTGTGCCACTTTGGGCATCTGGCTCTATGTGGATACTGGGGAATCAAACCTGGGTCTTTGGACTTTGCAGGCAAGCGCTTTAACCATTGGGCAATCGCTCCAGCCCTTAAAATTTTTAAGTAAAAGAAAAAACAGGCTGGGCATATATATAGCTTAGTGATAGAGCATTTGCTTAGCATGTGTGAAGCCATAGTTCAGTCCTCAGTGCTGCAAAAGAAAGGAAGGGAGGGGGAGGGGGATGACAGGGGAGGGGAGGGGCCTGCTATTAAGAGAAAGTCGTTGGAGTCTTGCTTTGATTCAGTGCACTAATGTAAACGTTCTGCTGATGGCAGCTGTAATCTACCAGCATTACGTAACCATTATATAACTGCACACTGGCAGTCTGGGGACAAGTGACCTTCAGTGACTTACAGGGATCTGCTTTAATTACATGCACAATAACAGAACTAGTTTTCTGCCGTAGCTGCATAATTGATCTGGAAACCAAAACCCAGAACAAATAATTGTTTTATGTGAACCATGCAAAGCCCAGACAGGCTCCTACTTGTTCAGATGACAGGAGAATGTACGTTTTGTGGTCTTCCTGTTAGCAATTTCAACAGCCATTTAAATGAAATAAATACATCCAGTCTTTGTTAAAAAAGCCAAGCCCTACAGGCTTCCACCCTCGAGGAGTTCGGTCATGGGTAGAAACGCCAAGAAAGACTGTGACAGAGCCCAGGATCCCAGCTAGTCCAGAGGCAGATCAGGACCACAAGTTCAAGGCTAGTGTGGGTGTCTCAAAGTAAAAGTAGAAAGAAAGCTGGGGATGGAACTCAGGGTGGAGTGTTTGACTTGCATGGGGAGGTCCTGGGTTCAATCCTAAACTCCCTGTCTCTCCTTGCACAGGCATGCGCACACACACAGAGGATGAGTACCATCATGGAGGTAGGAGGTCTCTGTGGCCACGGTGAAGGGACAAGGGAGCTGGATGTCCCAGGAGCTTTACCTGTCAGATGCACAAGTGTGCCTGCCCCTCCCGCCCCCCTCACTCATCTCTCAGGCATCACAGGGCTCCCCACTGTGGTTCCGGGATGCTCTTAGTGGGTATAGTTGCCAGCATGAGAATAAGAAAGGCTGCCAGGGGCGATGGCTCAGGGGTTAAAGCACCTGCAGAAGACTGGTGGAGTTCAGATGCCCAGGACCCATGCAAAGCTGGGCACAAGCAGAACCTGCCTGTGACATCCCAGCAGGCCTACAGCACCTGGAGGCAGAGTCAGGAGAAACCCAAAGCCCACAGGCTGGCTAGCCTGGCATCCAGAGGCAAATGAAAGAGATCCGGTTTCAAACAAGGTGGAAGGAAAAATACCAAAGTTCTGAGGCTGTGCACGTGTGTGCCTGCCTATACATCTGCAAAAAGATTCCGAGGTAAACTCCTTCATTAGAAGAGGAAGACAGCAGAGCAGATCCGAGCTCCACTGTAAAATAAAATATATGTATTTCCACGTATGCATATATGCATGGCCGTGCCAGGGTCTTTGGCACTGGCAAATGAACACCAGAAGTTTGCAGAAGTGAATCCAGCTGGCAAGCTTTGCAAGCAAGCTTTGCAAGCAAGCTTTGCAAGCAAGCATCTTCGATGGCAGAGACGTCTTCCCAACCCCATAAGTTGAGCTCTTAGGCCACTTGTGGGGAAGCTCAAGTCCCCCACTCTCCTGTCAGGCCCTATAGGACTGGTTTATGCATCTCCCCTCTCCAGCCCCTCTTCTTCGTGCTTGGCATACGGCTTCCCCTCTGAGTGGGTTTACTTACCTCCTGACCTTGAGTTTTGTTCAAGATCACCTGAGTATTTATTTCCTGGCCTCTCTAAGCTTGAAGCCCCCTCCTTCCTGGCATGGATAGCTTAGTGCAGCTCTGTTCAACACGGGCTTGTTTGGCTTTTTCAAGGCAGGGTTTCTCTCTAGCCTAAGCTGGCCTTGAACTCAAGGTGACCCTCTAGCCACTGCCAACGAACTCCTCCAGATGCATGCTCCACCTTGTGCATCTGGCTTTACCTGGGTACTGGTGCCTTAACTGCAGAGCCATCTTTCCAGCCCTCAGCACCTTTCTGGTGGGCAGCGACCAGTCATCTAAGCCACACTGGCTCTGTACCAAGCAGGAGCCCGTTCGGGCTGGGACACGTGGCACTGGACTCCTGCTGAGGAGCAGTACCATGTGGCGCTGGGAGCGGCTCTGCAGGGAGAACAGCGGGACTTGCCCAGGGTGTGACAAGCACTTCCTAGGAACTCTGAGCTCCTGAGTCCTCACAGAGCCCCACCTCGAGGTTGCATCTCTGCAGCTTTCTGGGGAGAAGTCTTGGCCTAAACACAACACACATCTGCCACCATTGCAAAGGAGCGCCTCTAGTGGAGGAAAGGAGAAGTGCATGCTCTGCAGCTTTTCCGTACAGGCCTTGGGTGGCCCACGGAGATATTTACATGTAAGGGTTTCTGGACCATAGATTTCATGAGCCGCTACTGCCATTAAAAGTCCGATCCCCCCTCTGACCCTTATGTAACCCACAGGGAGTTCATGGAGGAGCAGGATGGGAATTATTCCAGCCATTCGCATGGAATATTCTGGGCTCTGTTCTAGGGCAATCAACATTCCCTATCAGCCCAAGGAGGCCGTCGCTGTGCAGGTAGGGAAGCTCAATGGGAAGAACACAGAGGGGCGGCATCCCAGCACACCCCAATGGTTCCCCTGGTCTGGGCAGACATCATTCCAGGCTGGGTGTGAGGGTTCCAGCGCACCTGTAACCCCAGCACTATAAAGGCTGAGGCGGGACTGAGAGTTTGAGGTCAGCCTGGGTTGCATAGTGAGATCATCTCACTAACCTCCTGAGCTGGCCCAGAGCGAGAGGCCCAGGCAGGACGACTGGGTGGAGTTTGAGGTCAGCCTGGACTTTGCAGCAAACACCAGGTCCACAGGGGCTAAAGACACTTTCTTACAGAAAAACTCCCGGGTTCTTGGCACCCTCCTGTGGCTGGCTGGAGGGGAGCATGGGCTCTGAGCAGCTCACACTCGCTTTCTGTAGGTGGTCAGAAGTCAGCTCCCTGAGGAGACAGAGATGGGCACAGCCTGGAGCCAGAGAAAAAACACCCGACTCCACGAGTCAGGAACCAGGCAGCAAACGCTCCATCTAGAAATATCAATACAATTCTTCAGGGTACGTCCCATCTCAACACAACAGGCGAGGTTAGACAGGAAACATGTCCTCCTCTCTAGCCTATGGTGAGCACTGAGGTCATCCGGTGACCACAGCAGTGTTGGCCCTGGTGGGAAGCAGGCCTCGGACCCAGGACTTTCTGAACTGCACCCCATAGCACAGCCTCTTCCTACAGAATCCCCTGGTACCACCACACTCCCCACTTTCCTGACCTACTCAAGGTAGAGGGAGAGACTTATCCAAAGACACAGCAACCTGGATCTGGAACCGGAAGCCCCAGAAGGAAAACCATTCCATCTCCATGCTGGAAAACTTCCAGGCCCCCCGTAACTGCTGTCTTTCACAGTAGTGACCAACTGCTGCAAACTACTAAGACGTGGGACATTTTAACAGTACGTCCCTGCGCAGACACTAGTCAGCAAACAAGCAGCCCACCCAGAGGCTGGGGAGATGCCCGGTGGGTAATGGGCTCACCAAGCAAGCATGAGGACCTGAATTCAGACCGCAGCAGAGTAAAATGGTGGGCATGGTCATGCTGCCTGTAATCCCAGTACAGGGAGGCCGACTAAAGGATCCCCAGGCTCGCTGGCCAGCTAGTCGAGTTTAATTCATGAGCTCCAGGTTCAGTGAAAGACAGGGTCTCAAGAGGTGGAGTGATGGAGTAAGACTTGATGTTGACCTCTGGTCTCCACGCATGAGCACAAAGAAGCTAGGAAAGGAAGGGGTCCTTGCACCCTGCAAGGCAAGCTCAGTCACCAGAGCCTTTCTACACCATGGGGACGACCACGTGTAGACAGTGAAGTACCAGATGTTTATTCTATGTAACAGCTCAACCCGACAGCTGGCACCTGGGCCAAAGGAGGCCCATCTGCTTTGATCTTATAAACAGATGGTCAAACATTCCTTGCCAAGGTGCCCCCCATCTGTGGCAAGGCTCCCTCCAGATGAGTGCAAATAGAGCGATGGCAATGGTGGCTCTGCTCCTGCCAGACTTTGAGACAGGAGTAGAGCCACCAACGGGCTAGACAGCCACGATACAAAAGGTGCTGTGACCGCCAAACAGCTGTGACTCTAAGGCCCCCAAGGGACGGAGCTGCTCATCTCTGCGGAAGGCAGACAGTGCCCTTGTGACCTGACTCAAGCCAGCCACGTGCAGAGGCCTATGTGGTGTTAAGGCACACTTAAAAAGTGGGGTAGGGGGCTGGAGAGATGGCTCAGCGGTTAAGGCACTTGCCTCCAGTGCCTAAAGCCCCGGGTTCAATTTCCCAGGTCCCACATAAGCCAGACCCACATGGTGGTGGCCATGGTGCGCTCTCTCTCTGCTTGAAAAAGAAAAAAAAAAAAAAAAAGCGGGGTAGCTTTAGTCACCTCCACACCCCACAGGTGAGCAGGTCCCAGAGCAACAGCCAGCGTCTGGCCACTCCTACTGGGCACCTCCCCATGCAGCCAAGTCTCTTGAGGACGTGGTGCCCCAGCTCCCATGTGGCTGGGAGCATCACTCTCCGAACATCGTTGTTGTCTCTGCGGTGGATACATTCAAGGTTATAGCCATGCATACAGGAACCATCCAGAATGTGAAGAGGGCTCTTGGGGGGTATGGGTCAGTGGGTAAGAGTGCTTGTCGTCGCATGAGACCTGAGCATGACCCCCAGCACCTCCATGAAAAGCCAGGCAAGGCCATGCACATCCTGTGGCCCCATGCTGAGGGAGGACTGCTGGGTCTTCCTGGCCAGCCAAACTGGGGGAGAAAAAAAGTGCCAAGAGACTCCATGGAGCAGACTGCATTTATTTATATCCAGTCTTAAGCAGCCAAACAGACCGGGAGAGCCTGGGCCAAACGGAGACAGTCCAGGATGAGCAGCGGCGGCATCTCTCACCAGCGCACACAAATCTCCCGGTCACCCGACCTGCAAAGAAAGCATCTTTCATCAGAGCTCCCCTCCTCTGCGCACACCTGACCCTTACACTGCGGGCCCAGGGACCTCCCCGCCCACCAGGATGCACGGGTGCAAGGAGCCCGGAGACTATTCCTTGAAGACCCTGCTTCCACCTGTTCCCGTGCCCCTACCCCAGTCTACAGAAACCACCAGGACCCCAGGCTGGTCCTGCATTCAAGTGACCCTTCTCTCCAGGCTTTAACCTCACTGTCTTCCTCAGGAAGCCTGTTGGTAACAGAGCCGCAATAAATCTCATCTCTGTCCTTCAAGGCCCATTCGGCTTCTTCCCTCGAGCCATGTGCTTCCCCATCCAGCCTGTGAGCTCCCCTCATCCTCAAAAGCACTTCCTGCCTCCTGCCCTGACCCATCTCCCCAGCTGGAAACACACCTCTCTCCCAGGGTTCTCAGGACAGATGCCAAGTCCCTTCAACCAGGGCTATATGTCCCTCTAGGCACGGGAGGGAACCCAGGGCATCTACCACGAGCCACCCCCCAGTTAGGACCATTCCGCAGGGCACGTGGACAATGCCGTAACTGCTGGTGGTGCCCAAGCTCACCACTTCTCGACCTGAGTGCCCACAACAAGATGTGTGCTTCCTGAAGGTGAGACCCTGCAGAGGGACGAAGTACAGGAAGTACGAAGGGCTTCTGTGTGCCCAGAAGGTCGTCACCCTCTTCTCCAAGGTGTGCTATTCATGCCAGCCAACATGGCAGCCACCGGCCTCATGTGGCCAAAGTCAAGTACAACTTCCAATTTCTTAGTCATAAGGTGATGTTCAACAGGACAGGGGTCCCATGGCTGCTCTGGTCTGACGGTCACCACAGAAAGCCATAGGCTGGGCTACTTTGTCTACTGTGATCTTTTGGGTGTGTATGTGCACCATGGTTCACCTGTGAAGGCCAGAGGACCACTTTTGGGTGCCAGTTCTGCCTTCCACCCCTTGTCCACTGCTTTCCTCACCAGGTTGGCTGGCCATGAGCGTTCAGTGGATTCTGCGGCCTCAGGTCCACGAGATTACAATGGCCGGCTTTACATGGGTGCCGGGGAGCTAAACTCAGGCACGTGGCACTTGGGTGGCAAGTGCTTTACCCACGGAGCCACCTCCTCAGGCCCACCCTGACCTTCTGAAATTAACAAATGTACCTTTTTTTTTGGGGGGGGGGGGTTTGAAGTAGGGTCTCGCTCTAGTCCAGGCTGACCTGGGATTCACTGTGTAGTCTCAGGGTGGCCTTGAACTCATGGTGATCCTCCTACCTCTGCCTCCCAAGTGCTGGGATTAAAGGCGTGTGCCACCACACCTGGCTCAAACATACCTTCTTAAAGCTACTTTTAGAACAAAGACCAAAATCCGCACTACCAGACCCTCTGGCCCTTCCCCAAGTTTTTGGTTTTGCTCTACATCACACTTGAACTTGCTTCCTGGGCTATGATGTCTTCCTGCGGCTCCTCCACCAGCCACAACTAAGCCCCTGGGCCTCGGCTCAGGCTGTCCTAGGTTACCTCAGCTCAAAGATCTCATCCTCAGGAAAGCTTTCCCCAGGCTGCTGGTGATGTGCTTTCTTGCAGGACTGGGGTTTCCTTGAGGGCACTGGGGGGGGGGGGAGCGGCACTTCCATGACAGCTTCGTCAACGTGATCACCTGTGTCCCCAGTGAACAGGTGCTCTGGGGACAAGAGCCAAGCCCGCCTTATTCAACCCTGTATCTCTAACACTTAGTGAGAGACCCAGACACGAGCCAGGCTGCGTTGCTGATGGAGGGCTCGAGAGGCGGGGGTCCTGTTTGCAGCACCATACTGATCATCAGCCCGCCGCTAGGATGCTCACACCTGGGACGAGCCAGGCACGTTGCTGACGGAGCCCTGAGCACCGGGGCTCGAAAGGCGCGCGCGAGTCCTGTTTGCAGCATCATACATGATCATCGACCTCTGCGGATGCTCACACCTGTTACTGCAAGCCCCGCCCGGGACGAGCCGGGGTTACTCTAGGTCAGGGTGGGGCCGCCTGGTACGGAGGCCGCGCCGCGCGGGGCAGGTGCAGCAGCCAGGAGCCTTTCCCCGGACCCCGCGATGCACCCGAGGCCGCCGCGGCCGGGCGCGCCGCACTCACCTGCTCGCCCGGGATCCCGAGCTGCCGCGGGCCGTCGTGCGCTCGCCGGAAGATGGGACTCTCACGCTCTGGGAAAAGCAAACAAGAGTGAGACACGCCAAGGGCTTCTACGTGACGGAATCCAGGCCTACGCACCGCAGCGCCCCCCACCCCCCGGCGCCGAGCTCCGGTCCCCAAGAACGACTTCCGGCCCGGGCTGGTGACAACGGAAGCCGTGGCCAAAGGTCGCCCCAGAGTCGCTGACCACGGCCCGCCGGCGGCCAGAGTGAAGCTCTTCTCCCGCAGCGAGGACCACGCGCTTCCCCTCGCTCCCCGCCGGATCGGGCGGAAGCCGCTCTACGAATGCACATCCGGCCGGAAGGGAGGGTTTACCATAGAGATGGGTGCTAGAGAGTCAGCCTGGAGGACATACCATAGAGATGGGCGCTAGAGAGTCGGCCACGAGGGCTTAGCATAGAGATGGACGCTAGAGAGTCGGCCTGGAGGACGTACCATAGAGATGGGTGCTAGAGAGTCGGCCTGGAGGGCTTACTATAGAGATGGACGCTAGAGAGTCGGCCTGGAGGACATACCATAGAGATGGGCGCTAGAGAGCCGGCCTCGCCTTGGGCTCTGGGTCATCCGAGGCGGCCTTAAAGGGACCGCGGCTGGAGAGTTGTGATTACCGAGAGCTGGAGCGAAGGGCTCTAGGGGGAGGGGAGCAGACGGGACGTCCTGTCGTACTGCTGGGGAAGCGTTGTCCCTTTACTTCGGTGCCACTCGGTGAAGGAAGCCGATCCCATGATCACTCCTTTCTGCAGATCAGAAAGCTGGGGTTCCGGGGAGGTCAGGCACAGCCAGTCGGGCATGGTGGACTGAAGCCTCCATCCGGCTCTAGCTAGGTCCTGGGGTGTGCAGTCCCAGCCAGCCGGCTTGCGAGCGATGAAAATGATGTAAATGACTAAAGCCAAGGTAACTGATCGCATCTGTCTCTCCCATAGCCTGTACTTAGGGTGAAATATGTCTTACGTTCTGTTACACCCCCATTTGGGTGTATATGGGTACACATGTGCCACAGTGAGCACATGGAGGTCAGAGGGCAACCTTGGATTGTCAATCCTCACCTTCAGCTTTCTCTTGAGACAGGTGCTCTCTTGGTTTTACCCGAGACTGTCCTGAGTGCTTTGGGACTCTCTTGGCTTTGACTCCCACAGGCACTTTGAGCTTACAGACACACATGTCCCCTCCTTTGTGTCCAGCTCTATGTGGTAAAAGCACCTTGAACCCCTGAGCATCTCCCCATGTGTCTTCTGAGCATTCTTTCTTTCTCCTAACCCTTGTGCTTTGTTAAGCCTGGATTAGAACACATTTAACAAAATCTCCAATTGCTTCAAACCAGCTAGTCCTAAAATTCTTTTCCGTTTCAGAGTCACAAACACTGGGTTTAGCTAGAGTTGAGGGCCCCAAAAGTCTAGGGGAACTCCTCGGGCCATTAAGGGTGACACCATGAAGCTCTATCTTGGTCCACTCCCTTCTGAAAGGCAGAGGGCTGGAGAGATGTCTCAGTGGTTAAGGCACTTGCCTCCAGTGCCTAAGGCCCCGGGTTTCAATTCCCCAGGACCCACATAAGCCAGACCCACAAGGTGGTGGCCCTGGTGCATTCTCTCT
>PVHP010034778.1:0-18849 GCA_004024765.1 Zapus hudsonius
AGAAAGAAAGAAAGAAAGAAAGAAAGAAAGAAAGAAAGAAAGAAAGAAAGAAAGAAAGAAAGCCGGTGTAATGGCGCATTCCTTTAATCCCAGCACTTGGAAGGCAGAGGTAGGAGGATCACCATGAGTTCAAGGCCACCCTGAGACTACAGAGTGAATTCCAGGTCAGCCTGGACTAGAGCGAGACCCTACCTTGAAAAACCAAAAAAAAAAAAAAAGACAGGAAGGAAGGAAGGAAGAAAGGAAGGGTATGTATTTAGGGTTTTCAGCTCTGAAGGTTGCTCAAGGCTTGGTGGTGTGCTGATGTGCTCCACCCTATGGCTTCTAGGCATGTGACAATTTCATTGCAGATTTCCCAGCATGCATTGGGAAAGGAGTCCATTTAGTCCAGAAACAAGACCTCCCAGGTTCAGCTGTTCCTTAAGATTCACAGAAGGACGTCCCCTTTGTATATCCTCCACTCTCTAAGTCCCAGGAAAAAAACTAAAGACTTGGACACTGCCATCATGAGTTAGGGTCAAGGTGGTTAAAGCTAGTCTAGCTTGAGGGTCCCACTTAAAACTCCACCACCTATCTGTCCCTCCCAGTCAAGGTCATTATAGCCCACCAATAACTTGACTCGGGAGAAAACAGCTTCCTATGATTTGGGGAGGAGTTTGAGCAAAGAAGAGTGTCTCCCCCCCAAAAAAAAATACCATAAAGAATGGTTTAAACATCAATAAAGTCCAAGAAGCCTGAGTAACCCTTTAAATTTCTGCCCCCCCCACCATGACGAACACCAGATGTCTGATATTCTGTAGTAACTATGTACTCATCTTCTTTCTTCTAGTCTTTATTGAAGCTGACAGAGCCCTTTAGACTCCCAGCTTTTCACACTGTTCCCCAAGACCATCTACTTTCAATCACCACCCCCTTGGGAGGGTCCCAGGAGAGATGCTTGGGGCTTGGGGTTATATGTAATGCTCAGGTTTGGTCAACTAATATTAATGAGATTCCTTATCTTTCTCTGTCAGAAACCTTTATATATATATATATATATATATATATATATGCACACTCAACACACCCACGTCTCTATACCCCACTCCACAGAGAGCATTCATTTTCCCTATAATGTTCTCCCATGGTGAGTGGTGATGGGTACCAGAGATGATGTAATAATAATTTTATTGGGCCAATATATCATTTAGAAAATAGAAGCTCTCCCCTTCATCAGGTGATGACCAACAGGGGAAATGCCTGAATCTGGTCAGCAATTTATGTCTGTCACACAGAATGGATGGAATCTCTAGTTCAAAGCACTTATGTCTCGTGTTTTACTGTACCTCCTATGTTTTCAGCAGGGCCCATGAAACAGCCCTCTGAAGGGCTCTTCTCTGAACAGGAAACAGCTCCCTCCCGGGGGTTTAGGTTTCAGTCCAGTGGGAAGCTGTTCTGGCCATGACTGATCATTTCTTGGTGCAGTGGGTGGTGAGGTCAGTTTGGGGAGACCTTGCCTGCCTCAACAAGACCTATCTCACAGATGGGAAAAATAGGACCAAGACAATTTATCTTTTTTCAGCCCAGAAGAGGAAAGAAAGAAAAGAAAATACAAAATCAAGTCTTCCAAAAAGTGCAATGAAACACTGCACTGCCGTGTCTCTCTATAGCTTTGTGGGTGGGATCAGAGGACGAGAACATGGGCAGAGAAGCTTGTCACACTGTGGTGACAGCTCTGTCCTAGTCTGGAGAGAGAAGAGAGAATCTTCTCTCCTCTCTCTCTCTCCTCTCTCTCTCTCTTTCTCTCTCTCTCTCTCTCTCTCTCTCTCTCTCTCTCTCTCTCTCTCTCTCTCTCTCTCTCTTCTCCAGAGTCCTTATTTATCCTGCTGTCTTATGTCCTTCCCTGACTCCTTCTTCTCTATCACAACCCAGGATCAAGTCCCATTTCTTTAGAGCTGGCCGCAGGGGACCCTTGGCCTTCTCTGCAACATTTCTCAGTATCAAGTTAGTGAGTATCTCTCTCCTTTGTCTTCTTCTTTTTTTCTCTTCTTCTCCCCTTCCCCCTCCCCTCCCCCTCTTCCTCCTTCTTCTTTCTTTAATATCTTGCTGTAGCCAAGGCTAACCTGAAACTCACTTTATAGCCAAGGCTAGAATTGAACTCAGGATGATCTTCCTCTCTCAGCCTCCCAAGTATTAGAGTTAAAGGCATGAACCACCAGACCAAGTGTGTGTGTGTGTGTGTGTGTGTGTGTGTGTGTGTGTGTGTGTGTGTGTGTGTTCTGTTAAAGCCGGGATGAAATTTGGGCACTAGAGGGTTAAGGTGAGCAATGAATGAGGAAAGAACAAAAATAAAATGCATTTCAATGGACAGAGAAACATTTGATCAAGAAGTGACATTCTGAAAATATCAAGAAAAAACTGAAAGAAGGAAGGAAACTGTGGTTGTGTTGGACATATCAACACTTTACAATACAGCAATCAAAACTTCTGCACCCTCATAGCAAATTTTCTTTTGTGAACAAGAGCATCCATCCATCCATTCACTCATTCAGCTTTCTGGGGTGGAGAGAGGATGTGGCATTTACTATGTGTCTGGCAGTGTTCTGAGCACAAGAGGTTCAAGGGCAAGGAAATACAGTCCTCGTCCTCTGGGTGTATGAATGAGGACTTGAGGTAGGCAAGCATTGGGAATAGCTCAGCAACCATGACAGTGCTTGGCTCAGGAAATAACAGACCCCCTTTCCTAACAAAGTGCCTAGAAGCCTCTTGGCAAACTAGGATCCCCACCTATAAACAAAAACTGCATCTTAGGGCCCTCAGTTAACTGAAGCCTGGGGGTGAAGGGATACAGGACTATAAGCTATGTAAAATATACACACATATATCAATTGTAAAGAAGAAGAAGGGATTCAGTGGAGGGAGGATTTGGGGAAGGGAAAAGAGAGAATATGATCACTAAATGGTGAATTTCAGGTCAACCTGGGCTAGAGCAAGACCCTACCTAAGAAGGCACTTGGCAGACAGAGGTAGGAAAATCGCCATGAGTTCAAGGCCACCCTGAGATTACACAGTGAATTTCAGGCCAGCCTGGGCTAGACTGAGACCCTAACTTGAAAAACCAAAAAAAAAAAAAAAATCTGACACCTTTATAGTACCTGAAACTGACAAGAAATATATACTAACAGAAAGTCTGGACACTACATCAAAATATTAAAACACATGCTAGGGCTGGAGAGATGGCTCAGCAGTTAAGGCACTTGCCTCCAGTGCCTAAGGCCCCCAGTTCAATTCCCCAGGACCCACATGGGCCAGACCCACAAGGTGATGGCCTTGGTGCTCTCTCTCTATCTCTTCTGTATCTCTCTGCTTAAAAATGAATAAATAAAATATTTTTTTAAACCACATGCTAGAAGCCCATGTTGGGGCTCTGAGCAGAGCTCCATCCCCGGGAAGGTGAAGAGCAAATGCTGGAGTGGAACTCATGGCCTTTCTGAGTCTTTGGTAAATTCATGAAACAGTTCTTGGATTTTAATCCTCAGAAGGCGCTCTGCTCCTAGTAACTGCCTTCCTCTCACCAGGACTCAGTACTCAGTTCCTTAGAAATTCAATAGATGCTTTTTACAGTCGAGACTTTCTCAAAATGACATGCACACAGTAACAAATCAACTCTTTCAGAAGCATTCCATTGTGCAAAGGGGGCACAGACATAAGTCACTGGGGCCATATGCTGGAGCTATAAAATAAGGATTATGGAAGAGACTAGAAGAGAGGTTGCAGAGTATGGATCTGGAGGCTTTCTGAGCTGCCAGGCCTCTGAAGGCTGTGTGGGGAACAGCAGAGGCCACCTGGGAGACACTGGGACTTAACCTTGGTCAGTATTTGTGTTCTTGGCTTGTTGAGCTTCTGCTAACAAAGCCGCCACCCAGCTCTCTTGCAGAAAATCTCATTTTGATAGAAGGAACACTCTCTCTCTCTCTCTCTCTCTCTCTCTCTCTCTCTCTCTCTCTCTCTCTCTCTCTCTCTCGTCTTGTGCCATCTTCCTGTGGAGGGTGCCCTTCTAATATCTGGACCTTATGATGTAGTCACTTCTCTGATTCTAAACTGCTTATTTCCCTTTCTGTAGAGGTTTTTTTGTTTCTTCTTGCTAAGATTTCATTACTTATTCTTAATGTATTGCAAATTTCATCCCAAACATCTCAGTATTGGGCTGTGACTTTCAGATGGCAAAGATATTTTTCACTTTTCCAAGAAGCTCCTTATTCATTTGATTTTCTTCACATAATTTTGGGAACTTTTTTTTTGTTTTTGCCTACAAATCATTTAAAGGACCCCTTTAAGCTAAAATGAAGACCCCAGGAGACTGCAAATCAGCTCTATGAGGACTTCTTCCTGCTTCTCTCCTGTCCTCTGGTTCCAAGTGGCTGTCACCTGTGTGAACTCTACAGAGCTCAGAAACGCCTACCAACCCCCACTGGGTCTCCACAGGTGTAAAGTTTGCCTGCAAAGAGCCACCTGTTTTGAGACATGATTCTTCAACGGCCTGATGCTTACTGATTAGACTAGCCTGACTGGCAGGGAGCCCCAGGGATCGGCCTGTCTCTGCCCCCCAGTGCTGCTGGTGTTGGAACCAGAACCGTGCACACCATGTTCTGATCTTTAAAAGAAACAACCATGGGTTCTGAGGATAAAACTCGGGTCCTGGTGCTTTCCGGAAAGCATCTGACCAACTGAGCCACCTCCCAGGCCCCTATTGCCCTGTCGTTTACTTTTGAGAAGAGCAGCTTTGGACGTTCTTGGAGATTCGTGTTTTCATTCAAGCCATCTGTTCCCTGAAGCTGTTCCTCATCCTTCTGAGAGGCTTTGAAGATGGCTGTGCATCAGCCATCTTCCCCGGGGATTTCACAGGTCTACCCTGGCAAGCAGGAAATGCAAGTCTAGGGAGCTGGTTTTCCACTGAAAGTCCACTGAGTCCTCCCCTGCAAAACCCTGCCCTCCACCATGGTGACCTGAGAGGGACACAGGCGTGGACCATCAGCCCAGGCTTCTCACTGACTTTTCAGTACATGTCAACCGGCAAAGCACCGTGACTCCTCTTCCTCCCATCGCAAGGATGCTGGCTCTTCATTATGGAAGCCGCCACCACAGTGTCTGCACACCAAGGTCTCCTGGGAATCCCAGTGTCCTGGGACTTTTCTCAGGCATTCAGACTCTGCCAGCAGAGCACCACACAGTTGGCCCAAGACATTTTGGTAGAGGCAGTCCCCAGGACTAAAAGCTCCCCGCTCTGCCTCTGGTTATCAGGATTCTGTAGGGACACTCCTGGCCACACAGAACCCTATGGAATATTCTGCTTCTAATGAAAGCAAGCAACACGGGCAGCTGGATAGGAGAGAGATAAGCCAGCCAGGGCCGATCAGGACCACTCCCCGACTACCCTGTAATTCAGTGCACAGACAGAAAGTAGATTAGAGGGAGCAGAAGGGAGCTCAGAGTATTCACACCTCACTTCTTGGTTTAGCAACTTTAAATAATAGCCACTGATTCCTGTTTATGAAATTTAAGGATGTCAACTCAAACCATCCTCTTTCAGGATACTGTAGCTCAATGTCTGCAGCCTCATGTTATGATTTGGGTAACTTACATCTTCATAACTTACCTTTACAATTTCATCAATGCTGGTCTGTATTTTGATTTTCCTTCCCTTCCCCCTCCCAGGTTAATGCACACATGACTTACTACCTATACTCAGGTACAAGGCTCACAGATGCATTTTGTAACTCTTACCCCAGCCTCAGATTCTATGGGCTTACTCGAAATGCTTTGGTTTGTTTCTTGGTAGCATTTTTTTCCCCAGAGTACACCGTAAATACTTGGAGACCTCAAATCAAACAAACTATATATTTCTTCCATAGGAAGCAGAAAGATAAGAGAATATCATGAGTGTTCAGAACTTTTGAGTGAAACAGAGCATCTTCCACCAAAAACAAAGGTCATCATATGGTTTTCCAAAATTCATTTTGTGAGCCCAACCAGATTCTACCAGTTCCGAACTTCGAGCATGGCTCAGTGGTAGAGTGTTTGATGAGCATGCATGAAACCCTAAAAATGCCCAGTACTGCAAAGGTTAGACAAGAGTACAACAAAAGGGCTAGAGAGATAGCTCAGTGGTTAAGGCACTTGCCTGCAGAGTCTAATGATGCCGGTTCAATTCCCCAGTACCCACATAAAGCCAGACGCACAAAGTGGCACATGCACCTAGAGTTTGTTTACAGTGGCTGGAGGAGGCCCTAGTGTGCCCATGTTCTCTCTCTCACTCTCATTCTCTCTCTCTCTTTCTCTCTCTTCTGTATTTCTCTGCTTGCAAATAAATAATAATAAAGTGTTTTTAACGCTACAACAACAAATAAAGATTTTACCAGTACAGATATAATCAATAAAACAAGATCTTGCCCTTGGAATAAATATACTTCCTTGAGTAAAGTTGTGGTCACAGACCTAGAAAGTTTTACAGGACACTGCTCTCCAATTTCCCAATTTCTACAGTGAAGATACAATGGAATGTATTGTCATGGCCCCACCACACTTTTCCTTTTGATATTAGAATGGCTTGCTTTGTATTTTCTCTGAAGTTATCACAGTCAATCTTTTTGACCATTTTTGAAGTTTCTAGCTATCCCCAAAAGGTTACAAATCCTACATCATAGTCTCATCCCAGACATTTTCAAGGTAATTGTCTGAATGCAGTAGGGACCATCAACAAAGACATTATTAAAGGTCTGTTTCCCAGGGGGTCGTTTCTTCGGCCACTCAGGCAGGCACATTTGAGGGCAAGGCTGCCCACCCTGGGGATTCTCCCACACGTGATCAGGCATGAATGATACCATCACATCAATGGGCAAATTCCACAATTCATAGTCAAATCAGGGTTTTCCAGGAAAGCTGGAAAATCAGCTTCTAAAACATCTTTCCAATTTGTAATAGACTATTTCCTGGATCCCATAAATGTATGATTCCTGCTCAGCATAATTCCCAGGGGGTTTATCACATGGTGAGCTCTAAGAAAACAGCACTCCGGATGCATAGGCAGAACCCGTGGTCTACCTCTACATTTATTTATTCCCTAAAGCAATTCTGTGGGCTGTGGCACTCCTTGTAGATTTTTCTGGCTCCAGTACCCAGGTCTTCTCATCTATTTTATCCATAATATCCCAGAATCCTTCAGTAACTCCAATGCTGCCAAGAACTGACTCTGAATGCTAATTAGGGAGCTCTGTGGTGTCTGGGAAATAGAAAATAGAACAGGGAAATTCACAGAACAACCTGGCGATTCTACAGGGCACTTGGCCTTCAACTTGACAGTGATGAGATGCTCTCTACCAGAAGAACTTGGTGGGGCTGAAGCAAGTGTCCACATATACAAGTTTGAGTCTAAATGAATCCCTGGTACACCTCGTTTCTGGGAAGCAGTAGCAGGATGTGGCCCCGTAGGTGGCCCTCGGTCACTGCTGTGGCACACTGGCCTTCCAGGGAGCCTTCCATGTGAGCCTGCAGCACCTGCACGCTGTGGTTTTTACCATTTATATCACCTCCACATCCATAGTACTCACTGCCTGAAGTTTTGGTTCCCTTCTCTAGATCTGCAAGAACAATCCCTAAACCACTCAACGAGTAGAGCCCAAACCTAAAAAGTTCCATAAATTCCCTTTCAAATATTCTAGCAATGGCTTGAGTCATACTATATTTTGTTTATTACTTTAATGTCTTTCTCGTACAGGCTTGAATTTTGCTAGGCATTTCCAATTTTTTTTTTGACCAGTCACCCCTCCACCCCAAGATGTCTCACCCCCTCAAGGATATTACATACCCTAAGAGCTGCCCTTTCCCTGAGGCCTAGGCCACTTTCCTGACCTGCTCCAGTCTGGGTAGGGTGCCCTCCAGCCTTGGTCTCATAACTGTCCTCCTAGGTGGGGTCTGTTCTACTGCCTCCTCGGTTCCATCTTTTGCTATTTCTGTGTTGACTTCCTGAAATATTTCGTAAGAAAATGTATATGGAGCAGCTAAGGACATGTCCCCAGGGTGGAACAGTTGACTAGCATGTGCACAACCCTGTAATTGATCCCTAGATACTGCAAAGTTAAAAAAAAAAGTATATGAAAATTAAATATTCTTGGGCTGGAGAGATTGCTCAGCGGTTAAGGCACTTGTCTCTGGTGCCTAAGGCACCGGGTTCAATTCCCCAGGACCCACATAAGACAGACCCACAAGGTGGTGGCCCTGGTGCTCTCTCTCGCTCTCTCTCTCTCTCTCTCTCTCTCTCTCTCTCTCTCTCTCTACATATATATATATATATTTCTCTTCTTGAAAATGAATAAATAAATAAATAAAAATAAATAAAAGAGAAAGAAAGGTCTCAGACTTTAAAAAAAGAAAATTAAATATTTTTATTTTATCTCGATATTTGCTTGACAATTGGGCTGTGTGGAAAAAATATGAGGTCCTACTCTATTGGAATTGTAAAAATATTATTGTATTATCTTCTGGCACTGAGGTTACAGAGGGAGTCAATTGCGAACTTGAGGTTAATTCCTTTGATATGACTTGTTCTATCTTTCTTGGAGATCTTGGGATCTACCAGCTGTCATTGGTGCTCTGGGATTTTCCAGAAAAGTGTCTGTTTTAGGTTATTTTTTTTCATTTAGTGTGTTGGATACTCTTCTAGATTTTAAAAATTAACACCTTTAATTAGCCCTGAAATTTTTCTCCTGTTATTTCTTTCCTAACTTCTTCTTTCCTTTTCTAGGATTTTTGCCTTTGTATTTCAAGAATGAGTTCACACGTCTCTTGCTTTTTCTCCAATCTTTTCTTTTCATTATATTTCTTTTATTATACATTCTGCAAGATTGCCTTGGATTTATATTCTGAACTCATTTTAAAACTCTTTTAATAATCATGATTTTTTTAAATCTGTAAGAACTCTCCTTTCTTTCCCTTCCTGTTCTTTCATCTTATTTGTGTTTTATGGATATAATATACTGTTCAAACAAGTGTATACATTATATAAGATTTTTTTTTCTGACTTAACTTGGTTTCTGGTGAGGTCAGACTGCTTACCTTGGTCTTTTGCTCCTTGAGATCCCTGGGTATCCCTTCATGGTTGAAAAGGACTAGCCAGCTGATGTCTGCTTTTCTGCATCACAACAAAACACAAGACATCTGTTTGTTTGTTTTTTAATCAGGTCTGTTCCCTAGAATTCTAATCAGTACTATGTGGGGTATGAAATGATGCCTGGTTACTTATGGAAGTTTTGTCCTAAATATAGGATGTGGTGGATCCTAGCCTGTAACACCCAAACCAGCACTGGGTGCCTTAGCCTTCCCCAGAGGGCTGGTTGAAAACTAGAGATACATTTAGTTTCATTAGGGTTGTTTGCATGAGGATGGAGGTGGAGGTGTTATTTACTGGAGGGGAAGGAGAAGGTGATCTGCAGGAGTGGAAGAGAAGAAAAGAGTGTGGTGGGGTGAATATGATCAAAATACATTGTATGCATGCATGATTGCCAAAACCAAAACAATTAAAAATCAAAAAGACATCTTTTGTAACGTTTTTAATTGGAATAAAATTATATATATTAGCAAGACAATAGGTTCGGTATCATAAATTATTAGAGAAAACCATTAAAACCAGGATGACATACTCTTATGCATTAGATATTTAATATTGTGTATTGCAATAGATACTAGATTACCTGTGCCTAAAGAAGTGAGGGGGACCATACCAACCCCTAACCACTTATCCTCTGCTGAGGCCCCACTATGCTTGTGAACCCAAGACCCAGAATCCCCTTGCTCTCTAACAGGACAATTGGTCCTCATGTCTACTACAGTTCCATTTTTATTTTACGTTTTGCTTTTTTCTCCCCAACTATTACAAGCATCAAATATCCAATTCATTTTATTTTCCAGGAAAATGTCGACTTCTCTTCCTTCCTCCCAAATCTCTTTGCCATGTAAGACATCTCAGCAGTGATAAAGGTGAAAGTATATGTTACATCTATCATCCCAAACCAGAAGTTCTCCTTGAAAATTTGTCTGAATTCTACAATGAATTCAAACTACAAATGCTATTCTACTCTGTGCCAAACATTATGTTTGACTTTAATAGGCTGCTGGTAAAAAGAAAATGTTGGACTAAAGATTAGATTGAGTCTGTTTTTATTAAAAATGTACTAAAGGAAGTGCAAGGTAGACTCAAGAGATCTGTTTCAAAAGGTTCAAGGGTTGAAAGGCCAGGGTTGGCAGCTCCTGGCATCTGCAGCTGCTGGAGCACTTAAGGGTTGGAGGCCACTTGAGCTCCTGCTGGGAAGATGCCAGTGGCTGTCAGTCAAGAGCAAGAAGCCATGCCCTGGGGCTTTGATCTTGGGCTCTTCACCAACTTTTTCTCTGAGTCAGCTCAGCTGACACACCTGTTTCCCCTGATGGTGCCGGGAGACCCCTCAACTCAGAAGACAAGAAGGAGGAGAGGCTGGATGCTAGACAAGGCTTTGATATGCTGACCCATCACTTCTCTGGGAGTCTCAGAAGGCACAGTGCCTCTCTGAAATACCACTTGGGACACTAGATGCCCCAACCAGAAACTGATTTGTACTAGCTGAGAAGTGACTTGGTGATTTTGTCATGAGTCTGACAGTTACCAATGAACCTGGAAGTCTTAGGAAGGGTACCGACTGAGGCCTCAGGGGCTAAGGGGATTTGCCCTTCAACATTAACTGTCTCATCCAGTCTTCAGCTCCAGTTGAAAATATTCAGAAAAAATGTGTCTATGAGGAACATGTACAGACCTTTCTTGTTTTTCTTCCCCTGTTATACAATGTAACTGCTATTTACATACAGTTTCCATTACATAAGTAATATAAGGGATTTAGAAATAATGAAACCATATGGGCAGACTACATAAATGCAATAAATCCATGCCATACCATACTAGATAGGGATGTAAACACCATGGATTTTATATGAAGAGAGATTCTCCAATCGTGCCCCAGAAGCTTGGTGACAATTGTGGGATCATCCAGTCCTTCCAGGCTTTTCTGTCTGGCAGGTTCACCAGAGCATTTAACCTCTCTGCACCTCATTCCCCTCCACTGTTACACAGAGAGGCTTCTCTTAGCCATGCAAACTGGAGCCATGTGAATGTACCTACTGAAAACTTCCTGGACTAAATAAGGTTGAAATAAAACCAAGAACTTAATTTCAAGGAAAAACTACATAGCCCAAGACAATTATTCAGAGAATGGAAAGAAGAC
Organism: Zapus hudsonius; assembly: GCA_004024765.1. Taxonomy (NCBI): domain Eukaryota; kingdom Metazoa; phylum Chordata; class Mammalia; order Rodentia; family Dipodidae; genus Zapus; species Zapus hudsonius. The sequence continues at coordinate 11,283 of PVHP010034778.1, forward strand.
ATCACCCAAGAGGAATGGGCTAGATGACTGCTGAGGAACACCCATCTTGGAACAAGAAATGAAAACTCAACAGTGTCAGCCAATCACAGGTCCCCATCCCACCAGGCTCTTAGCCACCTTGAGCTGAGACCAACCTTCCCATCATCACTACCTCAAGTCCTGGACTTTTTACAATGGACACCCCCAAAGGTTAGGCCTGTTCATGAGTGTCCAGTTGGGGAACAGAGAGGCAAAACTGGTACGGATCTTTATGAATAACATTGGAGCGTGGCTAAGACAGGAATTCTTCCCCATTTCCTATGTCCATGTTCAAGAAAGAGGTGCTGATTTCAGCATCCGCTCCCAGAGACCAAGCATTCCCTCACCACAGCCTTGGAGACGCAAGCAATCACCCCACTCTATGGCCCCCAGCTCCCCTTAAGTGTGATAGATGGGATGAGTTTTCCTGGCAGTTTAAACACTTTGCATTGATTTGTGTATTAGTTTATATATTGTTTTGAGAGACCAATTTCAACAGAAGCTTTGCCCGTCGTCCATCAAAGCTCACAGGTGCTTTATCTTCATTCTGAGCTGGCTGCTCATCAGACTGCAGACAGGCTACTGCCAAGAGATCTTGATGAGGGGACCTCACAGCTGTGGGGGGCACTCTGCCTAAGTCTCCTGGAACTCCTGGAGAGGGAACCATGCTCCACTGTCACCCACACTGAGCACTGCCCTTCAGGATTCTTAGCATTTACAGAGGTGAGACAGCTGTTTTACAACCACTTCACAGATGTGGAAACTGAGTCAACTGAGTCTGGTTCTGAGAACAGAACCAGATATAAAGCTAGTAGATGGCTGGAGAGATAGCCCAGTGGTTAAGGTGCTTGCCTACAAAGTCTATGGACCTGGGTTTGATTCCCCAGTACCCACATAAAGCCAGATACACAATGGCACATACATCTGGAGTTTGTTTGCAGCAGCTGGAGGCCCTGGCACACCCATTCTCTCTCTCTTTCTCTCTTCTCTATATCTCTCTCTTGCTTGCTAATAAATAAATATTTTTAAAGACAACCAGAGTGGTGGCATAAGCCTTTTTAATCTCAGTACTCAGGACGTAGATGTAGAAGGATCTCCATGAGTTCAAGGCCACCCTGAGACTACATAGCAAATTCCAGGTCAGCCTCAGCTAGAGAGAGAACCTACCTGGAAAAAAAAAAAACCAACAAATAAAAGCTAACTGGGTCTTCACAGGACTATGAAGTGGAAATGAAAAGAGGTTTCTTCTTCTTCACAATCACCAAACACTTATACTAGGATTGTGACAGCCTTGAAGGAGGGTGATGGGGATTGAGAGTGAAGCCAAAACAGGCACCCTATTCCCCAATCACCTCACCACCTCATCCTCACCCTACTCTTCCTCCAGAACATCTGGAGAAAGGGATGCCTCCACACATACAAGCAAGATGACATTGCAAAGTGCCCACAAGAGCAGTCCTCCCAGAGTCACAGCTGTGGCTTATATGTAGTTTATACCCCAGGGGTTCATATGTTGGAAGCTTGATCCCCAGTGTGGATGGTGCTGACCGCGGGGTCATTGAGGGTATTTGCCCTGAAAGTTATTAAGGTAATTCTCATGGGATATTAGAAAAGAGCCAATCTGACTCCTTATCATCCTCTTCTTTCTTGTGTTTTCATGTGATAGCTCCCTCCCATACATGTTCACACCATGGTGCCTATCAGCTGTGATGAAGTACAGCCGTGGGACCCCTTAGCAGAACTGGCACCATGCTGTTTGGACTTTCAGCTTCCAAAACTGTGAGGTGAATAAGTCTCTTGTCTTTATAAGTTACCTGGTACAGCAGTATTTCGGTATAGCAACTAATACAATTAGGAAGTGTGAGGCTTCCTGATCACAGCACATTCCTACCAATCTTTCATCCCAGTCTGCAAAGGAAATAGCTCTCCAGGCTACCCTCCCCCTGCATCACTCGGTTTATTCTAGAAAGTTTCCATAATGCCCATGTTTAAGTTGCTGATGGTGAAATATTGCAGGAAGAAAGGCCAGGGCCGCTGTCTGCTGAGCACCAAGAGGGCTAGAGAGGTCGCTAGGGCAGCAGAGCCCTCGGAGATAGCTGCAGGAGGTTGTGTATATGTCAGGAGAAAGCGACATGGTTTAAAGTCACTGTATTTCTGCCTACTGCACAGTAAAGACCATTCTGTGAGAGCCCTCACAGGCAGCAGGAGTACCCAAGGCCACCCAGTGTACCTCACACAGGTATACTGCATCTCAGGTTTAACCACCAATAGATCACCTCGCTTTATCCTTATGAATCAGATGTTGATTAAGGAAATAGCAGGTGCCATGAGAATGAACAATATTATGTTGTAGCTGAACTGCTGCTCAAGCAACAGTCCAATCAATGTAGGTGTTTAGGGTCAGGTTATTTTTCCTCCTATCAGTGGTACCATGCAAATGAACCCAGATACATATATGTTCCTGGTGCCACGTGGTACAAATGTAGTTCATTAAAGTGTGGGGGGGGTTCCTAGGGTGATTCTGATTTGTGACCTCAGTTCTCTTGGGCTACCCTTGCAATGTGACAGATAATAGCTACATGGGCATCTTTAAATTGGAGTGTAAATTACTGGAAATAAGCAGAATGTAAAACTTTCAGTGGCATTAGCCTGATTTCAAGTGCTCAACCAGCCACGGGTAGAGAGTGGTTGTCATATGGGGCACTGCACATAAAAAAGTGCTCTGGGAATGGTTGTCCCAGAGAGTCAGTCCCCTGCCTCTAACAAGTAAAAGGAGAAAGTGTGGGTGCAGAAGGGCCCTTCACCTCTTCACTGTCACTGGCTGGAAGTGGCGATGTCCCTTTGCTGATGAGCGATCGACATATGCGCTTCACGCTTGGCCATGGAGATGCGTGGGGCTGGCACCCGTGTTCCAGCAACAGGAAGGTGATGTAGGTGATCTGTCAGCATCTCTGACACAAGTTGCCCCTTTCTCTCCCCAGGTTAGGGAACTGAGTGCCCTAGCCAGATCATAGAGCTAAGGCTAGAAGCCAAGCTATCTGATTCCCCCTAAATGGCCTTTTAAGGACACAACAACACTAACCCAGGCATGGGACATGGCTTGGATGAGGTAACAGTCATTCCTCAACCTTGTCCTCATTGGCCAGAACCAAGCAATAGAGTCAAAAGTAACACCCAGTCTATGGCCATACTACCCTAAACGCGCCCGATCTCATCTGAGAGTAACACCCGGAGCTGAACTACAGCCATGTCATACTACATGACAAATGGACGTTCCAGTGAAGGATCTCTGAGCCCGATCCACACGGAGCGCTCTCTGGCAGCTCCTTTGGGGACAGGAGCAACTGGGGCCTTCACCTCAGGGTCAAATGCAAACAAAAAGAAAGTGAAAAGATGGCAAGAGGCCAGTGATGTGGGCACCCTGTGAACGAAAAAATGAGATCTCTTAAATGTTTGAATTCCCAGACCTTCTCCTGGTCTCTGGCATTGATTTCTCTAGTCTCTCTAGGGGTTGGACTCCTTGGAAGCTTGAACCAACTAAGGAGGAGAAAGAGGAACCCCAGGAGGGTCTGCTATGGTGGGAAGCCAGTGTGAGGTCATTCAGTAAAAGTCCTTTTGCCTCCCACCCAGGATAGACTGTTCTTGATGAAGCAGGATTGCCCTGGTTTTGAGGAACAGAGGTGGCTGTCTGGGATTTCCAGCCCTCAACCTGATGTTGGGCAGCATCTCAGAAGAATCCATAAAGTACGTGAGGTGACATGGCAGAGAGAGCATCCATGTGACTCTGGTCTCAATGCTGATGACATCTAATGGGGAGGGGTCTCAGGCTGTCCCTGCACCTCTCTGAGCCTTGATTCTTTATCTGAACAATGGCAAGCCTCCTCCAGGCCTTACACCTTGATTATAGAAGCCTGAGACTCCCAACTATTTCAGAAAGTCACCCATCACCTCCCTAAGAATAGGCCTCCTGTCCTTTTATTTCAAAGGACAGGAAGCCTATTCTTGTATAAGTGTGTAAGTGACACTCTTGTCCCTCTAAGGCTCCGGACACTGGACAAGTTTCTGTATATAGTAGGCACCAAACAAAATCTGGTGGCTGAGCAGCAACATATACTTAGTTCGGATCATCAGTGATGGCAGTGGTGTCCATATTATAGTCCTGATAAAAATCCCAGAGATCACTCTTCTGGCACTATCTTGCTCTAAGAATGCTGGGTCCTTCCCTCCCTCTATGGGGCCAGTTCCTGGATCTCCAGGGGCAGATGTGTGACACCTTGTATGGGTGACCTGGGTACGCTCCCAAGGACAACTCTCCCTGTGGGCCTGTCAGAACCACTTCCCACATTCTGCCAGGAAAAGCCAAAGCTTCCCACAAACACTCTGCATGCTTCTCCTGATGTCTGTCAGCAACACACATCCTGGATCAAAAAGCCCTTGATCATAAATCCATCCACCGGCAGCGGCTGACAGCAACTCATTCACTAGTAAAGCCAGAAAGCCAGCACCACCACCTTCTCATCTCCCCACTCACCCGAAGACAGAAGGCAGACTCTTCTCCTGACTTGCATATGGAGAAGGTCTCAATCCTCCATAACTATTCCACTCTCAGAGTGTCAAAAGTCACAAGGAGGCAGATGTTACATGATCCCCAGGAGGTCCTCACCATGAAATTTTGTTTCTCCAAACAGCATCTATTAAAGAGCTAGCAAAATAACAACCCGGTACTAGACTGGATCATATCAGCTCACTAAGAAACCTGGCTGTATTGGTGAATTTCATATCATTGTGCACAAAGCAAGGAAGGGCAGCTTTATTTTGGCTTATAGTTTCAAAGGGTTCCAGTCCATCATGGTGGGAAGGCATGGTGGCATGGTGGTGGAAGTACACAGCAGATATTCTTCACCACAGCAGACCAGAACACAGAGTGAGGCCAGAACCCAGGTTGGGTATTGTTGCAGTCAGCTTTCTAGTTGCTGCGCAGAAAGAACCCGAGCAAAAGCGGCTTATGGAGGAATGGGTTTATTTGGCTTATGGACTCAAGGGGAGACTCCATCCTGACAGGGAAAACGATGGCATGAGAAGAGGGGTGGACATCCCCTCCGCCACAGCCTGCAAACAGTGGCAGGAAGGTGTGCCAAACACTGGCAAGGGGAAGCTGGCTTATAACCCCATAAGCCTGCCCTCAACAACACAGCTCTAGCAAGGTTATAAAACCCAAACTGTCATCAGCTGATGATCTATCAATCAGAACACATTCATTTGTTTGTGGGGGACACTTGGATCAAACCATGACAGGTATAATCTTCAAAAGGACACTCCTAAGATACATACCTTCTCTGATTAGGCCTCACATTCTAAAGTCTCTGTGTCTCCCTAAAATAGTTTCATCAGTTGGGAACAAGCATGAGTCTGGGGGGGGGACATTTCAGATTCCAACTTTAACACTGGTCCTTAAGGAAGTTCTTTGGATGAAGCCTGAGGTCCTACTAATGGGACCATGACTGACTCACCCAGAAGGGCCACTTGGAGCCTGAAGGTGAGAAAGAAATAAGGAAAGTGGGACTGCTCTAATAAAAATGTTGAAGAAAATAATCAATGGCCTTTTGTTCATGTGTGACCTCGCATGCCCCCATTTATTACTACACAGCCCTTCTCCCAGCCTTCCAGAAGAGTCCCAAGTTTCAGACCTGGCCACTCTCCTCCCTTTAAACCACACCTCTTCAAACAACAGACAGCTCCCCAGACCACAAAAGACACGCAGCTCTGTTCAGAGAGAAAGAAATACCAATTTAAACTACTCTGAGGTCCCATTTTCAAGTTAGCCAAAGGCCAAAGTTTGAAAATTCCCAGCGTTGACAATGCAATGGGGGGAGGCACCTCATCTCCAAGTGGGGGAGTGGAAGAGTGAAGAAACCTCTGAGAAGATTTGTCACTTTAAGTTTAGTGAAAACTATGTCCTTGACTTTTGTCCCCAGTTCCTCTTAGAGCTCCTAAATCCTTGGTATTTCCAGGTTGAAATGTGTGTTGACATTCAAAAGAAGTCTCCGCCCCAGGTTGCAGAATTTTCTTCTAGAATGACCCACAGGACTGATAATGATAAATACTCTAATGCTAAGAGCAGCCCAATGGAAGGGTGAAGGAAATGGCTTGGTAGCAAGGCCTCCAGGGGCCTCAGCACATCAATGTCATTTCTGTTCAAAGGCCTGCACACTCACAGCAATCGTGCTGGGCGGGATTTAGAAATCCCCTTCCACCTTCTTCCCACAATAAAGTTGAAGGTCTAGAAATGGCAAAAAAAGAGTCACCCTATCACCCAGGTCTGGCAGCGGGGACAGAATGGCTGTCAGAATTCTAGGGATCTCCCCACAGTGCTGAGAGAGCTCTGGGTTCTTGTCTATTAAAAGGGAAAGTCAGAATGAATCTAGTTTTGTGTATTGTCTTATTGGGTTGATTTGTGATTCTAGTGTCAAGTAGCAATATGGGCCAATGGTGATTCCGAATGCACCACTCTGACACATGGGCAGGTTATGTCTACATTCAGAGATAGGAAGGAAGTGACCAACAAGAGAGAGAAAATGAGACTCAGATACCACGGTTGGCTAAAGTGTGGCATTTGCCTTTTTGGGACCAGTTTGAATAGTGGTCTGCCTCAGCTCACTCCTGGGATTGGCTGAGACTTGGCTACTTGTCACAAGAGTAGGTTGAGATGCCAGTGTAGCCCACAGTTTACCATGGACAGAAAAATGTTTAGGCCAAACTTGAGATATATGTGGAGGTAGCTTTAGGCCAACCTTAATTCAAACTAACATTATTGTTTATTAAAGTTGTCTGAATGAGTGGGGCATTGTGTTGTACTTTCTGTGATCCCTGAAACTCAGGCTAAACTAATTAATGAGTTAATCACAACCCAAGAGCGATGATAATAGACACTCTTCAACCACGACAGCGGAATTTCCCTGGAGGCTAAGAATCAGTGGTAGGATCCCAAGCATCTGGGAAGACAGCAGAGTCTGGTCAAGGGAGCTTTTGACACCCATGGAGTGAAATGCTACAATAAGTGTGTGTGTGTGTGTGTGTGTGTGTGTGTGTGTGTGGTGCCTTCTTGCACACTCGGCCTATGTACAGAATAAGAAAGAAAGAAATACAGCCGATGTTAAATACACTTAAAGTACTCAGAGACAAAAGAAAGCATTGATTTGCACATAGATTATCTAGAAAAAACCCATCCAGCAGGCCACGATGGCGATTTAGTGAGGTGCTTCATGTCACACTCCTTTCAGGTTAAACCGATTCAATTCAGTCCCCATTCAAACCCTGTGACATGAGGCTTGCTGTCCTCATTCCCTGACTAACCATTACCCTACGCAGGCAGATACAAGACTCACGCCTGCCAGGGGTGAAACCTCAGAAAACCTCCAGTGCATAACTGTTCGTCATCCATAATGCGTGACAAACCAACAGGCTGGGAGACTTCCAAGGGAAGTCGCTAAGTAATGCAATAAACACCTGAGGAAAGTCACACGTTGAGGAAGGCCATCATGACTGATGA
>PVHP010034779.1:0-18861 GCA_004024765.1 Zapus hudsonius
TTTTTTTAAAAGCATGCTTACAGAAATAACTCTTTGTTATTTTGAAATCTAAATTAAGTCCAATTAAAGGACAAAAGTACAGACATCGCAGAATCTCTCCCATGCACCGAGGTTCTGACTGCCATTTTAGTCCGTGTCTTGATAGAGCCTCCGACTCCATTAGAATCAAGCTCCGTGTGGTCAAATTGTACCTTGTACTCTGTGATCACTGCAGAGGAGAGCACACCTGGCTGGCAGCACCGATGGGTCTGTAAAGTGATCCTCGTGGCTCCTCCCACTGTGCGCTGAGTGGCAGGTCAGAGACAAAGAGGACATCCTTCACAGATCCAGGCAAGGGATCCTTGGCTAGTTTATCAAGTGAACTTGCCTCATTCCTCACTGCCAGAGGGCCTCGGGACCATGTTGGAAGCCATTCATCTATGGCTGGAAGAAATGTGGTAACCTTTGAGATGAAAGAGTTTTAGAAGTTCAAATGACCATCAATATAAGTAATAGCAGGCTATTAATAACTGAGGTTGTGTGCCAGACACTTGACTCTTGATTAAGCTGAGTAGAGCTCAAGCCAAGCCAAAGACTTCTCAGCTCTGAGCCAAAAGATCTACAGAACAGGTCCCAGGGGAGCTTTGAATGTTCCAACTGTCTGGCTAGAGAAGTGTGATCAAATAAGGTCACTGTAGGACCCCGGTGCCCTGCCCAGGTCATCCTGAGCTCTTCGAGACACGGTTCTGCTGCTGCTCTTCCTCAGAGCCCTGCACAAACTGGGTCTGCCCCAAGTAGGGTGCTGGATCCAAGTTTCTGGATAAGGAAGGGGCCATTGAACAAACAACAGAAGGGACTAGAAAAGTTAAAGCTGAGACATAAAGTACAAACTACTCACCTGGGATAGACCTGTTACATACACACACAAAAATAAAATAAAATAAAATGATCAAATAAAATAGAGGCTTGCTTTGTTTTGTAAAAACTTTGAGTCAGGACTGATCCACAGGCTATGAGTTCATCTAAAACGCTTCTCTTTAACTGTCACGGTTACTCTCAGTGCAAATATTTGAGAGGAAAATGAACAGCAGCTGCCCTACCAAACAGTCTGTCTGTGACCAAGTCATAACTCTGAGGACTAAACACACTAGGGGCTACGTTCTGCTTCTCCAGTCATGAATGTGTGCTTCAGCATTGGAAATTATCCCTTTTACAGTTTTAAATGCTTGGGCTTCTGCCTGACTAATGCCATCTTTAATTATACATAATCGTGTATTTTACTGGGATCTAATGGGGTCTATTACTCATCAGAATGGCACCAGTCAGCAATAATATTCCCCAGAGCCAATTACTCAACCCCCCTTTCATTCCTGGGAAACAGCAGTGTGCACGTGCAGAAATCTATACACAGTTGGGGTACCATATCTTGTCAAGTTGCCCAAAAAGACAAAAACTGCCATCAAAAAGGCCCACAATGATCTCTTGAACAGTGACTGATGGAGCTGTGACCTTGAGCCAGGTGGTGGACCCACCATGTGCTCTGCACAGGTGGCAGTCAGGAGGAAGGGGGGCCCTGAAAGGTCAGTATTTGCCTGAGTTCTCTAACACACAGGCGGAAAGGCAAGGTCCCTGGTGCACAAGGTTATGAACTGCCAAGCCAATTAGTAAGTTCAAACACATAATTTATTTATAAATGTATATGCATATATACAAAGGTACATACGTACTGATATGTATTACTGAAGGAATGAAAAATGATTGAGTTAGGTCCTAGTGCCAGACATTTTACCTAAACAACTATTTATTAGGTATCAAATATTTATAAAAGAAATCCAAATTACTAAGCCAAGTGCTCCAATCCCAGCACTGGAGAGGCAGCTCTAGGAGGATCGCTGTGAGCTCGAGGCCAGCCTGAGACTATATAGTGAATTCCAGGTCAGCCTGGACTAGAGTGAGACCCAGCCTTGAAAAAAACAACAAAAGAAAAGCAGAGAGAGAGAAAAAGAAACAGGGAAATATACTAGCAAGGTCACCCGATGGACAATGAACAAACAAATCACTTTTGAGAGAAGTGGGAATCAATAGGAAGCAGTGAGACTTCGATGTGCCCCTCCTGAATAATTGACAAGGCATCGTTTTTGGACCATATGCGGTACTATGTTTAGCATCCCATTTACAGCTGCAAAACAACACGCTCAAATGTTGGCTTCTCATCAAATCTGTTGACCAAGCAGCAGATGGCAAAGAATAGAGGCAAACCTAGTGTTTCTCTGGTGTAACAGCATGCCGAGTTATCCAAGAGCTCCTTCATGCAGTCCTAGTGAGAGAAAGGCTGCCCGTCAACACATGGACCAAACAGCACCCATCAGAGAGTGCGAGGTTCCCTGACGTGCCTCTGGGAGCCAGAGCAGCACCACCTCCCTGCACATCCTTCCTTCCAACAATCAGGAGCATCTGATGGCACAGACATCCCAGCTGCTTCCTCTGGGCCCCTCAAGGATGGTGCCAGCCACGACCTCTCTTAAGAGACAAAGAGGAAGCCCATTGTGTGACTCGCTCTGGGGTCCCTGTTGGGGGGTGGGGAGCATCTGCTGGAGACAGAAAGAAAAAAATATATATGGACAGTGATGAGGGAGGAGAGCCTTTGCTAGAAGCCTTGGGGGGTTTGGGGTAAAGGAAATGGGCTCTGGGGAGTCAGGCATCGGGAGAACAGTGAAAACCCAAGCACTCATGGCTGAGGAAAGCCTGGGGGTTAGCTAATAGGGTATCAGAAGAGGGCGGGGGAGAGGCAACAGGGAGTGCAAGAGCAGAGTCAACTAAGGGGCAAAAAACAATAAATAAAAAGAAAGAAAGGGGGAAGGGAGAAGAGGGGAGGCCGGGAAGGGGACAGCAGCGACTGGGAAAGGAGGAAAGCAAAGGGCAGCAAAGGGAGAAGAGAGAAGGGGAGCAGAGAAAAGAATGCCTATAATTTAGAGAAGAAAGTATTGCAAAAAAGGCAACTAAGGTGTAGTCCCTGTAGGGTCCTGGATCCAATGAAGGCCCTTCCTCCTTCCTGGGGATCCCAGCTCAATTCTGTTGCTGTGTCACCCCTTTCCACCACCTGTGCTAAGGCAGGAGAGCAATCAGTCCACCTGGGTGAAAGCCTCCTTACTGGTGGAGGAACAGGTGGCCCCTCCAAGTGATCCTAGGAAAGAGGTAACTTCAGAGGATGGTTTCTTGGATCCTAAAAACAAAGAAATGGCTGACCCTTTATCCTGCCTTAGCACATTCATATGACTCGTGGGCTTGCCTGCCATCATGGAGGCCTCTCGGCACGGACCATACACTGTCATGTCTTTGAACAATCCCTCAGCAGCTTCAGTCCAGGCATGTTTCAGGAACCATTACTGATGCCCTCTGCCTGTGGCTTAGTCTGTTCTAAAATCAGCCAGAAACAAGTGCCCAGTAACTGTGATCCCCAACCATAACAAACATTATTCTGGAACTTACTGTAACGAGAAAGTGAGGCACAATAACATTTACAGTAAAAACATCTCCCAAACCAAGGCATGGGGGGCACTCCTATAATCCCAGCTGGACGATCTTGAGATTGAGGACAGCCTGGCCTACATTACAAGTTTTGGGTCAGCCTGATCTACACAGCACGGCCTTATGGAGGGGAAAAAGAGGGAGGAGGGGAAGGACAAAGAGAGAGAGAAAGAGAAGAGAGACCTACCCCTAGGTTCAAGCCTCAGTATCACAAATCAAAGCTCTGGGGGCTGGGAGGTAGCTTGGTGGATAAGGTGCTTGCTGTTGCTATAACCAGAGAGTGGATCCTCCATGCCCATGCAAATGCTGGGCAGCCATGACACCCCACCTGTAATCCCAGTGCTCAGGAGATGAAGGAAGAGATCCCTGGGACAAGCTAGCTAACAGCAAGCTCTGGGTTCCAGGGAGAGACCCTGCCTCAGTAAATAAGGTGGAGCAAGATGGAGAAAGATACACAGCATCAACTTCTGACTCCTACATACACATAACACACAGGCGTACATACACCACACACATGCAAAAGAAAAAAATGATGGCCTGTCCCTTTTGCTCAGCTTCGTCATGGGAGTGCTGTAGGACAGTTTCGTATTTCATGACTCTTTACCTCTGTTCAATAAACCTTGTAAGTTTTTTTTAATATTTTATTTATTCATTTTCAAGGAGAGAGAGAGGAGAGGGGAGAGAGAGAGAGAGAGGAGAGAGAGAGAGAGAGAGAGAGAGAGAGAGAGAGAGAGAACCAGGGCCACCACCTTGTGGGTCTGGCATATGTGGGTCCTGGGGAATTGAACCCAGGGCCTTGGGCACTGGAGACAAGTGCCTTAACCGCTGAGCCATCTCTCCAGCCCAACCTTGCAAGTTTTTAAAGCAGCGACATATGAGAACCATCTCTGCAGAAAACAAATTAGGACTAAGTACTGATGGCCTTGCCCTTCAGCCCTGGTCCTCTCTATCCCACACAATCCAGGCACCTACACACCTGCTGCAGTGGATGTCCAGAAGCAGTGACCCCTGACCCTTCTCTAAAAGAACCAATTTAATACAGAGTGGAATTCCTGAATGGTACTCAAAATTTCCTTTCCACTTTGCATGACATGGCCTGGGAGGGAGGGGAGTAGGAAAGGAGGAAGGGAAGAAGACCTGTGAAAGGCCTCCATTTCCTGCATGAGGAACAAAAAAATCCAGAAAGCAATGTGTCCTTATTTGGTAAATCTAGATGATGGTATAAGAAACAATAACAATAAACAATGAAGAAACCAGAAGCCCCAAATCCCAGCAACACCAACTTTCCTCATCAGAAATTCCTGCCCAGGGAGGCAGGGAAATGGTGGTGGAGCTTTTGCCTGGCATGTATGAGCAAGAATATAGACTCAGTATCCCCAGCACTAAGGAATGCTCCTGCTGCTAGGGAAGCGTGGAAGAAAAAGATACAAACACATGTTTTCCCTGCAGTGTATATGGTCATATAACTAAGTGGAAAAAATACATTTAATTATAATAATGCCCAGTACAATTTTCAACCCCAGGCCCGTCCTCTCTACTAGTGGAATGCCTGGTCCCCAGCAGACACTGCAATGAAGCTGGACAGAGAAGTACAACAGCATCCCTTCTCTTCAACTAGTGTCCAAAGGCCTCACTGAGAACTCTTCATTTTTTTGGTTCTTTCTCCCTCTGCACACTGCTGAGGACTCCTTTGCCCACTCTCTGGGCTTCAGCAAATTGTGTCTGCCCTTGGGGGTGGGGACACATGTTTAAATTCTTTCTTGACATTTCTATGGATCTCAGTTTCTGTGGTGAATCCCAAGTCATCCAGACTCGCATGAATTCACGTGAGCAGGACACACACATTTCATTGAGCAGAAATGCAAACATCCTCATATCATCAAGCCTGCAGATAACTAGTGTATCTGTGAGCAGAGTAAACACATGTGTGCAGCAGAAGAGAAGAACATTCCTCCTTGGAGTCTCTTCGGGGTCCCCCAAAAGACAGCTGCAACTCGAAGCATCTGTAAGCCATTAGTGGACAAAGCAGAACTTCAAAGCAACTGTGGCAGAATCCAAATTATACTAATACTTTACACAAATTTCATTTGAACTTCACTCACTAGGAAAGGAGACCGACATTATAGTCTGCTAGCAGGACTTATGTCACTCACTTCTGCCAATGCCCACAGCTTCACATCCTATTTTTAAGGTTAATTAAAATTCCAACAGTATGCCCATGAAGTATACATTTCTCATTCATCAAACTGGAGGATCTCAGAGGCACAGAAAATCTGGTACAAACAGACCTTAGCCTCTTAAAGTAGTTCTATAAAGAACATTTTCCCCCAACCAAGTACTTGCCGATAGAGGCATGGCACCCCTCAGTAACAACACACTTGGGCCAGGAAGACCGGGCTGAGTACTAGGCTATCCAGGATCCCCTGCCACAAGGACTAATACAGACAGCCCAGAGAAGATATCCAGCTGATCGGGGATGGGAAGGGGGGGAATTGGGGAATTGGGGATAACAACTCATTATTTGCCCACTAAATAATGTAACCCATTATGGACAATAAATATATATATTTTTAAAAAGTACCTTGAATAGGATGTGTAGCTATAAAAGCTAGAGACTAAAAACAGGCTGAACTGAAATTCACACTAGAAACAGCCACATAATAAAGAGCCAGTTTTGTCATGTTCCAACAGGCAGGTGGCTCAAGTCAGAAAGAAGAAACAATGGGGTAGATACCATGAGCTCAAGGTCACTGGGCAGGCCAGCCTCGGGGAGCTGTAGACATGCTCTGTGTCCTACAGGTTAAGGAAATGGGCTTGATTTCAGGAGAGCCCACCAACCAGCTGGATCAACAACTAAGTGGGATCATTCTCCCTTGTCGTCTTTCTTAAAGCAGATTACAGTTCTGTCCTTCCCCCACTTCAATGATGCTTGTAAAGATCAAGGGCATTGCTTCTGATCACAAAGATTAAACCTAGAGCAATTTAAAAGGTGAAAGAGACCCCAGCAGCTATTCCGTTTAGATGCTCTACAATGTTCCAACATCCAAACTTCCTAATGCAGGCTGACTTTGAAGCTAAAAATAAAGTACATTCAACAACAACAACCACACACACACACACACACACACACACACACACACACAAACGGCTTTCCACATATACCTATCCATATACACACCCTCTTAAATTAGGATCCTCTATGCATTGGACTCACCAGCCATGGCCCTTGGATAGGAACCTATTGGTAATAAGGGCCGCGTTTCAGGATAGGAAGATGATTGCTAAGACACGTGCTAAGGTGCAGCACAAGTCTCAAGGTACAAGGATAAGTGTATAAAGCTGAGCATGTTACACTTTGCTCATATACTCCTTTCTCTGCTTCTAGCTACGGCCATAGGAAATTATCACCCAGGGAGGCGACATCTGAGGCCACTGCCTCTCTTAAGATGTAAGAGGCTGTGGGTGAGACCAACATAGTTCCGAAGCATGATGGACATGTGGCCAGTCCGACGCCTTGGACTCCTCTTGTACTGCTCACGTCATTGTACAGGGCTGCCTGTCACTTGCAACCAAGCTATACTAGATACAGGGACCATTTTCTGCTCTGCATAGCCACCAGATTTACCAACTGGCAGCTCTGAGCGCTTCAAGATCACTTTAAGAAGCCAAACACACACAGTATTTGTCAGCAGGCAATGAAGAGATACAACGCAATGGTGCTTATAACTTGGTGTAACATTTTCAGGAGCAGCATCATTAATTGATTTTTTTAAAAAGGGCTTCATCTCAAATGTTTCGGGTGAAAGTAAAGCTGGTTAGAGGACTATGAGTACGCCAGTGATAAGCAAACCCATCTCCCTCCACACACACATAGACTCAAGTGATGAGTTGGTGGGGGGGATCATTTAATGACCTGCAAGTGAAACCAAATAGAATTTAGGAACATTTTATACACGATGCAGTCCCAACATTCAGCTGTAACAGGTAAGAAAGTAAACAAGCTGTGCAGGCATTTGTCTGTTATCTACACATCTAAAAAGGTAACTTGGGAAGAGGAAGAAAATCATCAGGAGTGGGAGAGAAAGAAAAGAGGGTAATGGGGGTGAATATGATTAAAATACATTATATGTATAAAAAGGTCATAAGAGAGCCACTGTTACATACAAATATATGCTAAAAAAATAAACTTTTTTTGAAAGTCTATATATCTTCACTATCCCAAAAGCTCGGAGGAGCTTCTAAGTGGGAGGAGACATGGTTCTATTTATGGTTACCTACGATTAGGTCACATTTAGTATTTGTTAGACAATGAAACGAGTGCCCGTCTATTAAACAACATGCAGCAACATCCTGCATTGAGCCTTGCTAGAAAGCATCAATACAATCCAGACTAACAGATTAACACAAAGTCTGTTTGGAAGCAACTGTTAGCTGAAGTCTCTGCTTACACCTACAAAGCATCTCTTTCCAACCCTTTCCCCTTTCCCTCCCCCCATTCTTCTCCACCCCCACCACAAAATGTACACCAGGAACTGCTGCTCTCACCCCATAGCACATAGGACTTCTGGCTGACCCAGACCCCAATGATTACTAAACACCAGCGAGCTAAAGGCTATAGGTATTACGATCTCTGCCTCACTACTTCTTCTCCGCATGTGATCAAGTATAGCACTGGATTTAATCCAGACTTTTCTCCAAAACCTAAAGTTAGTCCCCTTGAGATGGACTCTGAAGAAAAGACTACACTTGAATTGACATCACAAACAGAAAGAAGATACAACTTCAAGTTCACTGAAGTGCAGAAGTCCTAAACTGAGTGTGTATGCACATGCAGAGTATCAACGCCAACATTCAAAAATCTTACAGAACCAAACATCATTTCCCTGTTATTCAGCACTACTACAGGCTACAAGCTTTCCCTCCTTCACCACGTTCTAAAGGTGCTATAAATACCACAGGAGTCCAGCAGCCACCCCGCGCTATGCCTGTCTCATTTCAGAGATTACTTTCTAACCTCCAGGCTAATCACAGATAAACCCAGAGGACATCTGTAAACCCAGTCATGAGAATGCCCAGCATTTTACCAGAAGCACAGTTCCAAAGATCATTTAATTATTGAAGCAGGAGGGGGCAGAAGACTTATTTTGTAAATAAAAATATTTAATTATAATGTTAGATTAAAAACAACAAAGACAGGAAGGGAAGGTTTGCACATCTCTAACTGGAGCATGTAGTTGAATTTAATCGCAATTAAAACCAAAGGAAAATATTCTTCAGCAGTGACCACCAAAAAAGGGATATTCCTTGACTGACAATTCTTCCTGGTCCATGCAGAATCTCAGTTCAACAAAGCATAGCATCTAATTCAAGCTGGACATCCAAGGGTTCAAGTTCCTAACAGAAATTAGTTCCTAACAGAAACTAGAATTTTTCCAGAACATTGGAGATATATACGTTGTAAGGTTATGCACCACCAAGTGCCTAAATGGTCAAAAGTAAAAGAATACTGTTAATGTTTCCTAGGTGATAATTCTTATAAACAACAACATATGGTTTTTAACCTTTAAATGATTTTTTTCTCCATTTAACAAAACGGTAACATATTGTATTTTGTGTCTGAAACTAGCATCTCAAGGTGACAGGGGACATGTATTAACATAGAAGAAACTTTTGAATCCAAGTCATGACGCCCCCAGAAAAAGTATTTCTATTAAGGCAGAATCAGTAAAGGCTGTACAATGCATTTACACATAAACTAGTAATAATTTAAAATAACGGTCCAACTGGGACTGCCACCCTGACTAAGCACCCAGGAGAGGGCCAAAGCTTGTCCACAGAGGCTGCCAAGCCCAAGATTAATGGCTGGGTAAAGCACGCCTGGGGCCTTCAGGTCAGTTCTTGCCTTCCCACTGAAGGTAGCCATAGCCTGCGCTCTTCTGCACAGTGTCCAAATCTGCCCTCTCCTCCTTCACCAGGCAGGCAAGTAGGCAGAAAGCCACCAGCTTTCTGGCAGAGACCACTAACAGGGGAACATTCCGCAGTAACTTCCCTGCAAGTGGGCTGAGGGAGGGAGGAATGGTCTGGGGGGTTCTGAAGAGTTTGGAAAGATGATGCAAAGTTAAAAGGCAAAGAAACAGGCCAGGCCATATACAATGGAGGTGGTAGAGAACAGCAGGACAGCAGGTATGCCCACCCCACAGGAAGAAGGGGTGATGCCCCACATAAGAACACGTTCGTGAGAACACATGCAGCCACCGAATGCAGGTGCTGGGAGAGCGACTCCAAGAGAACTACAGCAGGTACCCCCCAGTTTGGGCCAGTGGTTGCCCTGGGGATGGGAGGTATTCATGGATGTTAACCACGAGTGGGAAGTGGAAATTGGAGAAAGCCACGCTCAGTGCCTGGAGTAAACAAAGTTAGCAAGAAAGATGGGCAAAGCAAAAGTAGACCAACGCAACGTGGGGCCACCTATAGTCTACTCCTCCCCACTGCCCCCACATCCATGCGCCCACAGAGAGGTGCCATGCCCTGGGGGAGGGGAGGAGGTCAGATTCTTACCTTGGCCACTGATGCGCTCCTGTTGGCCACCAGTTCGCACAGGCTGGAAGTGGCGCTGCCCGCCCCCGCCGTGAGGAAGACCGGGGAGCCCGGGGCGCTGCCCGCCGCGCCGCCCCCGCCGCCCACGAGTCCCGGGGACATACTAGGACCCGGGCGCGCAGGCGGACTGCCGCCAGGGCTGGTGCCCGCGCGGGGCCTCTGCCGGATGCCGTCCAGCAGGCGCACCAGCAGTATGTTGGCGGGCAGCTCGTCCACCCCGCAGCCCACCAGGATGCGACACTCTGGACAGCGCAGCTCGTGGCGCGAGCACACGATGCTCTCCAGGCAGCGGCGGCAGAAGGTGTGCTGGCATGGCAGCACTTTGGCGGTGGTGTCCAGACGCTCCAGGCACACAGAGCACTCCAGCAGGTCCAGGAGCGATGACTCGTCCATATCCTCTCCAGTCCCCGCGTCCGTCGCCGGCCGGTCCTCGTCACCCTCGCTCTGCGCAGCGGTGGCGGCCGCCTTGGACGCGCACAGCCAGGACGCTCCAAGCAGCATGGGGGAGGTGCCGGCGCCCGCCACCCGAGCTGCCTAGGTCCGGGCTTCCGAGTGGGGCCCGCCGCGGGCAGCAGGCATCAGGACCGAGCCCAGGCGGTCGCCGCCACAGAGCGAGGCTCGGTCCTCCCGGCGACTTCCTTCACCCGCGCTGACAGCCCCAGGCGCTGGCTGCCTCCGTGCAAATTGGCGCGCCGACCGACCGACCCGCCTGCGTGGCGGGGACCGGAGTTCCCAGAGCGCCCAGTCCGCTCCCAGCAGCCGAGCCCGCCCTAGCCTTCTAAACCCGCCGCCCGCAGCCTCGGGCCGGACCGGTCCGCCGGCGCCGCGGGCCTGTCGGAGCCCCGCAGCAGGGAGTGCGGGAGCGGCCGGCCGGGTCCCCGGGGAGGCCGAAGCGCGGCGTGCGCGCTCCCCTGCGCCGCTGGCGAGCCGCACCGCCCCCTCTGCGCCTCCATACGCCCCCGGCCTGCCCGCCTGCCTGCCTGCCTGCGCGTCGCTGCCTCGGGCGGGCGGGCAGGTTCTGCGGGGCTGCACCTCTTCCCGGCCGCGAGCACGTGCGCGGGGGGCGCGCGGGGGGGGGTACGGTCTCTGCAGGGCGCGGCGCCCGCGTGGGCGCACGCCCTTTAGGGTCCCTCCCGGGAACTTCAGCGCAGGCTTGGCCCGGTGCCCGGTGGACGCTGCGCTCTTCTTTGGGTTTTCCAAGAGCCCCAGAAAAGGCGCCGCCGAGAAGGAAAGTTTGGGTAGGGTTATCCCGACAGCTCTCTTCGCCCGCGCAGGCGAGCGGCTTGGGGACACGGCCGATGCCCAGGCATCCTCCCCGACGACTCCAGGGACCGCTCGTGGACTGGTCCCCTCTCCAGGCTGCGCTCAGAAGTGACAGCTGCTAGCGCGGGTGTAAGGATGCTCCGTGAAGCTGGAGAGGAAGGTGCTGGGCTGGAAGAGGCTCCCCAGGGCGGCACCGACGCCTCTGGCCCGCAGGCTGCCCTCTCCGGACTCGCAGGTCCAAGGCCGACGTCGCCCGGGCTCCGCGCGCAGTGGCACCCTCCGGCTCCGCGCCGCGCCCCCGGCGGCGCGATTAGGGGGTCTCGGGCACCCGCTGTGGTGTGATCTGGCGACCCCAGCTTCAGTATCTTCCAGCGAGGCGCAAAGGAGGGGGAATTCGCGCTCCTTCCCTCCGCCAGGCTTTGGGAGCGTAGAGCAACGGAAGTACGTACGGGAGGATGCGGAGCCTCGGGGAAGTTTGGCGGTGGGCTGGGGTCGGCTGCGAAGATTCCCTGCCGGGCGCTGCCCCCTCGTGGCCGCTGCCGTTCCCAACGCTCCCGGTTCGCATCTCCGCCAGCCATGGACCCAGGACCAGCAGGCTAAATGTGGCACAGCCCATTCATGGCGGGCTGTCCTATCCTATGCGAATCAGAGGGTCATTTTGCTATTTTTAGGGAGAAAATAGCATTATTATATTGAATTCTCTAAAGAGCCCTGTGAAATTATTTTAATATCATCTCACACGTGAAGGACTTTTTTTTCAGCCCTGAAGTCATTAGGATAACTTTTGTATCCACAATACCCAAATGCATGAAGCCCTGGTGCCTTAGAATAGAAGCTGTCTATAAGAGTGTGTCTTCTACACTGTAATGCCTGCGTGCCAAGGGGTAGTGTCTGGAGCATAGTCCGTGTTTGGTAAATATTTGTCGATTGAAAAAAATGTCTTGTTCTAGTGGTGACTTAAATACAAGTCATAGCACCTCAGTTCCAGATCTTCTCAGTTCCTCCAGGCTTCCGGGCCCTGACAATTTTGGGAAAGCAGATGGTTTTTCCAACCTAGATGTATCTTAGCAGTGTGGTTTCCATATATATCATTCACATCAGTACTGGCAAGGAAGGAATCCACGAACTTCCTGGCTTCACAGGGATGAGGGAAGAGAACATCCTTCTCCCTTAGAGAATGCCAGCACTTCTGCTCTCAGGAACAGCCCTGGGGAAGTTGTGAGAGAATCCAAAAGGCTTGATGCAAGAGTGGGTTTTGAGAACCTAAGACAAAGAACATAAGAGAAAGGCCCATCAGACACCCTAGGGGGAGGGGAATTGTAGAAGCAATGCTTTCCTATGATCACACACTGTGGATACTTTACTGGTACAAGTAATAGAAACTTAACTTTAAGATCTTAAAGGGAAGAGGGAAAAAGACATCTCACAGGACTGCAGGCTAAGACTGGGCAAGATTAGCACAGACTGAGTGAACCCTGCTCTTCCTGGCTTTATGTGATGGCTCCTGCACCCACCCTTCACCAGGTGCCACTCCTTCCAATCCACATGGCAGAGAATATGGCCAAAGTTCCATGGGCATTGACTCCAACAGCATCAACCACCAACAAGAGGGCCATCTGATGTTGTCACAGGCTAGATGTTTGAAAATCCGATCATCTAGCCTGGGCCAGTGGTCACAACTGGTCCACATACAGGCCCACGGTGTCCACAGAAGCAAGATCATATGACATCTAGCAGCACCTTCAGAAGTCATAGAAAAAGGAAGTGGGAGTTTCCAGAAGTTGGCATTGAGGGCAGACAAGAAATGATGTTCATTCCAGGAGCCCCAGACCACATCTCTCACTCCACACACCCAAAGACGAGGAGAAGAGTTAACACCAGGCTGCCTAACACCACCGAGCCAGACTTCCTGTGCTTCCACCTTGCCCCTGACACCTGTTCTACAATCAGCTCCTACAGTACACACTGGCTGTAAAGCCAACCCTACACAAAGCCTTGCAGGAAAGTAAATGAATGAAGTAGCTAGTCGCAGGCAATGAGGTATCACAGGGACTGTGGTGGCCTATCTGCCTTCTTAAGGGAATATTGCTCTTAGCTGAAGCCACTCATTCACAGTTCTGAGGAAACAATGACCAAGTATGACCACATCCGCCTATCTTGCAAGACACTTAGAAGTCATATACTTTTTATATGATACCCGCTAAAGGTTAGACCATTGACAAGCGATTCTGTTCCCCAAAGAAACACTGTATTAGCCAAGCAAAATAAATAAATGGCTAAATTGGCTCAAAGACCCCCAGTTTGTCATTTCTGGTTGAAGAAGCCAAGTGTGGTGTGTCGGGGAACTTAAGAGTGTGGACTAAATAGTTGAAGTATTACAAATACAGTTTTAAGTTACTCAGTTAAATTTGCACATGTTCAATAAGCCAATTATGTAAGTGAATGATGGAAGACCTGGCTTTACAGCCATTCATATGAACAGATCTGGGAATGCAGTCAACCACAAGCAGAATTCGAGCCAACATGAGTCATCCATGTAGCATGACTGCCTAGGAAAGTCACGAAATCTTCAGATGCCTGAATGAAAGAAAGGGGGCTGGGATATGGAAATTAAGAATCCTACCAAAGCTCGGGCTTGTCAGACCTCATTTGCAAGATTATTTCCAATTCTTGGAACCAAACATCAATGACATACTGGTAAGGGATCTGGAGGCCTTATCCATGAAGCTAGGAACAGTCCCAGAAGAGGAAGCTCAGAGGAAGGGGAGGGACAGCTGTGTGTCGGGTTTTTGGCTACCCAAAACTTGAACTCCTTCTTACAGTCTCCACTTGGTCTGTTAGTCAGGAACTAATTTTTCCAGTGAAGGTGTGAAGATGTGATGGGTTCAGACAATCAAAAGATGAGTCTCCCAAACTGTCATGACCTAAGAGGTAGCAGGAGGAGGCTACATGGAGTGTGTAGAGCTCCATATACCCTGGGACAAGTGGCCAATAGCAGTGTGACCCATAGGCTGGGGCAGAGTTAACCTATGGCATCTCCAGGCGTGGGCAGATTGTCAACTCCAGGCCTGCCCTGGGCTTGACTGGTGGTGAAACTGAGCTGTGGCTTCCACTACTCTGCTGGCTTTATTGATACTATGGTTTCTTCTTATTCTGTTTAATTAGTTCCTTTTTGTTAAATCAGCCATAGTTTCTTTTTGCTATTGTTTGAAGCTGGGACTTCCAGTTGATACATGTTATTTATTACCAATCGGAGACAAATGAAGATTTTCATAACGAGACAACTGTCAGCATGTTGAGCAGCATCTGGAGTCCCTTGGCCTTTGTGCCAAGTGAGCTGCTTGAAGAACCATTAATTTATTGAACAGTAGGACCTGAGCATGTTCCCCCACTTGGGCAGATGCTAGGTGAGAACAGAGGCCAGGGTGGGCTGTGTGAGTGGAGCTTGTCTCCAGGGCACAGGAATCCCAGGGGTTGGGGGGATTTATATATTCTATAGATGGGAAGATAAAAACCTTTCACTTTCTCAGAGGCGTGGGGCCTTTGAAATCCCTGAGCTTGGGTAACATAGAAGGATGTTTGCTTCATCTTGTGATTGTGGGTAAGATGGTTAATTTAGGAAGTCAGTGTACTCGTTCTGTGTGTCTATGATGGGTTGTCTACAGGAAATGATAGTTACCCTGCAAGCTGGTGAAATGAATGAGAAAGACATACCTGAAGCACCATCCCACTGGCTATGATTCAGACTGAAAAGAAAAGATTCCCCCCTTTCTCTCCTAGAGTTCTTTTGCTCAAAGCCTTGAGTATCAAAACTCCGGGTTCTTTGGCCTTGGTACTCTGGAACTCACAGAGCCGCCAGAGTTCTTGGGCCTTCAGCCTCAGACTGCAAGTTACACTATCAGCTTCCCTGAGTCTGAGGCCTGTGGAGTTGAAGCAAGCCATATCAGAGGCATCATTAGGTCTCTAGCGTGTAGATGGCCTGTCATGGGACTTAGCCTGTATAATCACAAGCCATTTTCCTTAATAAGACCTCTTTCTTTCTCTCTCTCTCTCTCTCTCTCTCTCTCTCTCTCTCTCTCTCTCTCTCTCTCTCTCTCTCTCTCCCTCTCTCTCTCTCTCTCTCTCTCTCCCTCTCTCTCTATCTCTCTATCTCATTTCTCCCTTTCTCTCTCTTTTGATCCTCGATCTTATCTAGTCTGTCATCTATCTCTCTATCTAGATTTTTTTCTCTCTGGACAGTCCTGATGATTGCAGTGGGAACAGCAGCCTTATCCAAACATGAAGACAGCTTTTTCATAGTCTCCATTGTTTCTCATGGGCCTGAAAGACCTGGGAAGGAGGAGCCTCACTTTTGGAGAGAATTACATCCAGTATAAATCATGTCTGTATGGGAATCTCCTAGAAGACATCTCTTCTACTATACATTTTGTTGTAGATATTTGGTGCCAGGCAACCCTTCCTTTGGAAATCATTCTCATTATTGGGTCATATGACCTTCACAAACTTCCAATCATATGCCTGCATCCATGTCCCATCAAAGATATGGTGTGTTCTAAGCTGGCCTCATTTGTTCTAAGTGATTCAATTAGGGGTATGTACACAGCTGAGCATCGTTAGCTGGCCTCTGATGTGAACTTTGGCTAGAGCTGTAGATACTGTAGAGTACGTCTACCTTTCTTTTCATGTAAAGGCCTGCTAGTGTGCAAATAAGAGCACGTGAGAATGAGGAAGAAAAGACCATTCCACACCGGTAGCAGGACACTGTCCTCAGCCTAAGAGAATCAGCAGAGAGAGGTTGAAATGCACCTTCAGCAGGTTGCAGTGTAGTTGTGAGGTCAGTCAGGCCACAGAAACATGCTATTCTACCCTGAAGGGCAAAAGGAGAGGTGCTTCCTGGAGTGCTCTAAGAAGGAACACTGAGGTCTCAGAGATGGCTAGATGCTCCAGGCTGACAAGGAACAACCCCAAGAGCAGGACCAGGAACATCTTTCATGGGCCAAGACAGAAAACTTTGGAGGATGGGCTTGGAGAGTAAGTGTGACTGAAGCCCTGGAAGTTTGGCCCTGGGCCTGCAAAGTCCTTGAGGGTCTCTTAAGCTAGCCTTTGTAGAAGCCATGTTTGAGGATAGCCTAGTTAAATAGTCCTGAATGTAATTGTCATGGTTTGATCCAGGTGTCCCCCACAAACAAATGAATGTATTCTGAGTGATCGATCCCCAGCTGATGGCAGTTTGGGTTTTACAACCTTGCTGAAGCTGTGTTGTTGTTGGTGGGCTTATGGGGTTATAAGCCAGCTTCCCTTTGCCAGTGTTTGGCACACCTTCCTGCCATTGTTTCCACCCCTCTGCTCATGCCATTGTCTTCCCTGCCAGGATGGAGTCTCCCCTCGAGTCCATAAGCCAAATAAACCCATTCCTCCACAAGCCACTTTTGTTTGGGTTCTTTCTGCACAGCAACAGAGAATGCTGACTCTAACAGTAATCATTTGGGCCAAGGATGAATCTGATACCAGGAGATACCAAGTTGAAACTTTCTGATTTTAAAAAAACATATATATTAATTATTATGCTACAAATGCAGTTAATGCCACAGAATTTCACTTAAAATGGTAAGATGATGAAATTTATGTTATGTGGTATATTGTAGCAAGGTTCTTAGTTAAAGCCCTGTAAAGTAATATAGAAGTGGAGACAAGGTGCTAAAGACTGTTTCATTAAATGAATGCCCATGAAAACTCATTTAATAGTCTGTGGACCAAGTACCCACTGTACCTCAACATGTTGGCCTTCTGGAAGAGCAGGAAAGAACTGTCCAGTCCAGGGAAGTCATGGAAGTGAGTTGGCTTCCTGGCTCCCTCTGCATGGAGGAGCCCTGGGAGGGAAGTCTAATAATATGCTTGTATTTGGCAGGTGATGTGCCAAGTCAGAAAGACGAGTGCCTGCCCAGTGTCACACAGAAACTCAGTGAGCGCTCCACTGAATCAGGTAGGCAGGGCACCAATCCATCCAATTCCTGAGCTCACGAAGAAGACTAGAACTGAAAACAAGACTTGGAACCATCAGCTTATAAGCAGCAAGTAGATTTTGCATCTTTGGAGAAGAAAAGAGAAAAATTTAGCCATGGCAGTGCCCTAAAGCACATCACACTTCAGGGGAGGGGAGGAAAAGCCAAATGAAGAAACCATAAATTTGATGGCTGCAAAGGATCAGAAGCATAGTGAGGACTTAGGTCACCTGCCTAGTTAGCACCTAAATTAAGCATAATTCTCGATGAAATTTGTGTGCGTGCGTGCGTGCGTGCGTGTGTGTGTACATATAGAGACTATGTTCTCTCTGTATATTATGTATATGGGGATGTATTAGGTTGGCTTACACAGTAGAAGCTATGTAGTTTAACAGTCGTTATCTGCATACTAGAGAGGCATAGAAACTGGCCAGTTTCTCAACCAACAAAGCTAAATGCCCTGACACCAAAGGCCTCCGCTCCCTGGCAAGAAGGCCAAGGAAGCTGGAGTCTGCCATAGTGGAAGACGGTGGTCACAGGAGCAGAGGCAAGAGATGCTTGCTCAGGAAGAAGACGTGGAGACAGGCAGGCAGACCTACTGAAAGGCGCCATCCATGGGGAGGTGCTGCCCACTGGCCTGGTTAATCATCTCTGGAACTGCTCTCACAAACACACCCAGAGGCTTAGCTTGTAGGCCATTTCAGTCCCATCAAGTTGACAAGACAAACCGTCACAGCACTGAAGGAAAGATGGGCCAGAGAGGACTAGAAACTCTGAGTGTAGAGGACACCAGCAGGTTTGGGGAGATTTACTTTTTTCAGCATTTGAGAAGAAATCCAGGGCTCTTGCATGCTAGGCAGGTGCTCTACCACTGAGCTACACTCCCAGCCCAAGGCCAGCAATTTTGACCTTACGCCTTAGATTGCTGCACACGTGCATAATCCCCACTGAGGCTTCTCTGATACCCCAGCCATGTGATTTCAAGGCATGACTTCAGGCTACAGGTTCCACCAGGGAAGGTTCAAGCCTGTGGCTCCAACAATTTAGAGTAAGCCCTATTAACCCTACTGTGTCACTGGAGCTTCAGCAACCCCAGCCTCTCCTCTCAGCCTTCAAGACCTCCCAGCAGGATCACTAGCTTGGGAGCACTCACTGTCCATTGGTGCTGGCTTGCTCACTGAAGGCAAGCTCCAAATGCGTAGTTGTCCTCAGCAGTGAGGAACACAGTCCTGACCCCTGAAGAGACGGACACCAGCTCTCAGGCTGTCAACTGTGGCCAAACCACCCTGATTCTCCTCTGGTGTCAGAAGCTACTAAGTGTTGGTTGCTTTGAGAGGTGACACTGGTTCCTGAGTGCCAGCAGGTGACCTTGCTCCCCACTTGCCAAGAGTAGGTGGTAGGGTATCTCCTTGCTGGGTGTCTTGTCCCAGCAGTTAGACAGTAACTGCTCTAGTCTCTCTCTCTCTCTCTCTCTCTCTCTCTCTCTCTCTCT
>PVHP010034780.1:0-18876 GCA_004024765.1 Zapus hudsonius
GGTGGGATTGCAAACTTGTTCAACCACTATGGAAAGCAGTGTGGAGACTCCTGAACACAATAGACATAGAACTACCAATGGACCCAGCTATCCCTCTACTAGGCATCTACCCACAAGATGTCACATCTCGACACAGAAACATTTGTACAACTATATTTATAGCAGCTCAATTCATAATAGCCAAGTATTGGAATCAACCGAAATGCCCATCCATGGAGGAATGGACAGAGAAACTGTGGTATATTTACACAATGGAATTTTACTCAGCTGAAAGGAAAAATGAGATATCGAAATTTAGGAAAAAATGGTCTGACTTCTAGCAGATCTTACTAAGCCAACACTCAAAAGAACAGAGAATCGAACGCCTCATATTCTCCCTCATATGTGGTCCTTAACCAGGATAACCATGTTCTTTATGCAAACTAGTACTAAGAAGTGAAAGGTTATGAATGAGGGGTAAGGGATGGGGGGAGGGAAATGGCTTAAGCTTGAGGGTAAACCATATTATGTTCAAAAACATATAATCCTCATGAGCTCATTGTAACCTATTGAGTATGTAGTGAGTATCATCTGGCAAGAGGGGCCATGAGTGATGGGGAGAGAGTCTAAGTCTGTGAATAATTTAGATCAGCCTGACAACCCCTGGTTCCAACCAATGGTTCCTTCCCTCATTGCGCTGTTGACCAAAGCGACTCATGAGATTTCAACAACAAGACAGAATTCTGTCAAAGTTCTTGGGTGCCCTCCCTAGGCCTGAGGCAAAACCCTTTTGCTGAAGAAACCACAGAATGCCATCGACCAGCATCGAGAGACCCTTCAGTGTCCAGAACGATATCCAGCCCCCAGAAGGCAGTTAATGTAGTGCTGGAAGGCGCTGCACAGGCTGCCAGGGGAAAATGATCAACGACGGCTGGAGTAAACAGAGACCACCGACAGGAAACACAATCTGGGGTCATGAGTGGGCTGACCACAACCCCTACTGGGAGAGAACAGCGAACCAAGAAAGGAGCACTTGTGCAACGGAGGAACCTGGGCCTGGGGGAGACAATCAACAGCTTTCAAATTCGGCCAATTTTCCACTTAGTGAGGGGGACCCCTTGTCTGGAACTTGGGATTCAGGGCAATGGTCACTGGATCCCATACTTTGGGATCCCAAGACAAGATGCACTAAGGGAGTGATTGATGGGGAGGCTACTAGAAATAGACTCTAGGTAAACCAGAAATGTGCATATTTGTTAACCTATACGGATCACACTCTCCGAAGGAGATTGTGCTTGTATTTTTCAGGATGCAGCGAGAGAGCTGGGGCCCATCTAACCCTACCAACCGACCGTAGGCCGATATCTGAGATTCTGACAAGAGAGGATCCACCACAGTCATACCGTGGAGGATCCATATGGAACCCCACAGAGAATGACGGGAGGAACGAGGACCAACAGCCACAGACATTCAACCTACACAGGATAAGCCAGTGAGACAGAAACCAATGATCTTCGACACAAAGACCCCTAAGCTCACAATCTTAAAGCAGCCTTAATACTCATCCACCACGACTCAGGGACCTATGCGGAAGAGGGGGCAGAAAGATTGTAAGAGCCGTGGTGGGGGAGACTATCCAGAAGCATGGCACCCTACAGCAACAACACACTTGAGCCAGGAGGTCCGGGCTGAGTACTAGGCTATCCAGCGCCCGTTGACACAAGGACTGATCCAGATGGTACACGGAGCAGGATATCCAGCTGATTGGGGATCGGGAGGGGGGGGCATTGGGGAATTGGGGATAACAACTCATTGTTTGCCCACTGAATAATGTAACACATTATGGACAATAAATATATATATTAAAGATTAGATTTTAAAAAAAAGATCATATTGATCCCTTTTTAAAAATATTTAATTAATTTATTTATTTATTTGAGAGAGAGAGAGAGGAGAGAGAGAAAGAGGAATAAAAAGAATGGGCACACCAGGGTCTCCTGCTGCAGCAAATGAACTCCAGATGCAAGCACCACTTTGCACATCTGGCTTTATATGGGTACTGGGGAATCAAACTGGGCCCATTAGGCTGCACATGCTAGTGCCTTTAAATATGGAGCCATTTCTCCAGCCCATATTTATCCCTTTTTTATTTTCCCCCTTTTCCTTCCACATCCTTATTAGTACTCTATTACTTTCATGTCCTATGCCCCCACACTAGATTCCACATATAAGAGAAAATATGTGATATTTGTCTTTCTGACTCTGGCTTTTTTCACTTAACATGATGCTTTCCAGTTCCATCTATTTTTCTGCAAGTGAAATGATATTAGCCTTCTTTGTGGCCAAACAAAACTTCTTTTTGTAGATATACCACATTTTCTTTATCTAATCATCCATTCATGGGTACCTAAGTTGATTATAAAACTGGACTATTTTGAATAGTGCCACAATAAACATGAATGTGCAGGTATCTCTATATTAATTGGACTTTTATGTCAAGAAGACAAATTAATGGAAAAACATGACTTCTTGGATTGCAAGACTTAGTATTATTAAAATGGCAGTATTCTCCAAATTGATATACTGATTGAATGCAATACTAAACTAAAGTGTTAGCTGGATTTTCTTGAATAAGTTGACATGCTGATCCTAAAATTCCTATAAAAATGCAAGAGATCCAAGATAAAATGATAAAACTTAGACTGCTTGAAGAAGAAGAAAAAGAAGAAGAAAAGAAGAAGAAGAAGAGCAGATTTAAAAAACAAAAAGACCCTACCTCAAAAAACCAAATAATAATAATAAAAATAAAATGTATTAACTTAAAATAAATTCTCTAGGGGTAGTGAGCTATAAATACAGGTTCAGAGAATAAAACCTCAAATGTTTAAATATATTCTGCCCATACATTTTAAAATAGAATGATGGTGGGTAAAATCACTTTGGTACTTAAGTCATTAAATATATTTAAAAGAATAAAGTAATAATTTTATCTTAAATACTGATTTAAGTATTTAAGATTGGTTACCATTGATTGAAAGTAACATCTTTGCAACCATTTACTTATGATTTTAAAAATTCTAGGGTAGAAATTTGCAAGGAGACCAAGTTATTAAAAAGTTAAAGAGCACAGAGAACAACATATCACTTCATTGGTATTCTTGTCAAAAATGCCACCTCAATCTAATTCTGAACTGAGGGACATTCTGCAACGTAGCTGGTGACCATTATCAGAAGTGTCAAAGTCATGAAAGACAAAGACAGACTGTGACGCCACCACAAGTTGGAGGGAATGAAGAAAATGTGACAAGTCAGTGCCACGTGGAACCCAGGGTTGGCTCCTGGAACAGGCAAATGGCATCAGTAGCAATACTAGGGAAATCTGAATGAGCTGTATGCTTTAGTTACTGACTGAACCCTTGTTAATTTTCTGATTTTGATAAGGCAATGTTTCTGTAATTGTGGGTTTGGCTTTCTTTTTTTCTTTCATTTTTTTTCAAGGTAGGGTCTCACTCTAGTCCACATTGACCTTAGAATTCACTATGTAGTTCCAGGCTGGCCTTGAACTCATTGCAATTCTCCCACTTCTGCCTCCCAAATGCTGGGAGGTGTGCACTACCACATCTGGCTGGAGTTTTCTTGTAATAGAAATACTAATCTTCCTGTTTTAATTACTTAGAATGTGTTTGGATGATGTGCGTGCTTGCATGTGAGTGCAGGGGCGTGCTTGCCACAGTGCATGTGTGGAGGTCCTGTCTCTTATCGTTACTCCCTCTAGTGTAGCTGGTCTGTGAGCTTCTGGAAAGTCTTCCATCTCTGCCCCCCATCTTGCCATAGGTGTGCTAGGATTATGGAAGCCTGCCACAGCTTCCAGCTTTTATGTGGGGCCAGGGGGATCCCAACTCAGCCACTTGGGGCTTACAAGGCAGGTACTTTATCTACTCAGCCATCTTCCTGGCCCTGAGCCATTTTCTTTTACAACTGCCATATAAATACATCTCTCCATATTATCACACAGAATTCTTCAACATTATTTTTACCATGAAAGAATAGTTCTGTGTGGATTAGACCAAAACTGATGATTCCTGGGCCCCATGCTTAAGTTTTTCACTAATGGTCAACCCTCACAGGGATGTAGAGACTGTATCTCTACCAGACTCTGCATGCAAAACAGATACTTTGTCCAGATGCTTTCACACAGCTGTAGCAATGACATTCCAAAGAAGGTGAGGTTCCTGGTCTACCCACACATGTGCAGATTGTCAGTGTCCCTTGTGGATGAAGGACGACTATGGTGTGAACCTCGTGACCCTACTTAGAAAAACTGTTTTAAGAATATCTACACACATACATCCATATGTAGAATAATATTTTATCACTTTATATGTGCATAATTTATGACTATATTTCTATATTACAAATTATGTTAACATAGTACATGCCAATATAACAATTGAGGACAATAAATAACATAAAAAATAGAAAATTATTTACATATTATGTGGGTGATTATGATTTATAAATTAAAAAGAGGTACTTCTGAATTTTCTGAGTATATATATATATGTTTGAAATCATAAACTATATTTAGAAAGTACAAATTAAAAAATAATAAAATAAACAACAAAGAAGTTTTAGAATTTTCTATCTGCATTTCAATGTGTAAGATGGGGTCATCTTAGAAAATCACTGGATGAGGATATGGTTAATATGATCCACTTCTCTCCTTGGAAAGAGAGCACACATGTTAATTTCCATAACACTTTCAAATTGTTCCTGGCTGAAATCTAGGGCAGGAATCCCACCAAACCCCTTGGGCCCCACCAGGCATTTGAAAGTGACTCCCACTGGGGTCTGCTGACCTCTGTGCCATGTGGCTGTTCATTACATGGCTTGTGTGTTGTCTATTAACTTGAGCTTCTTGGAGCCTGGAGGCAAAAGGCAAACCATTCATCTGCCCAGCACTTAGTATGCTGCCAGCCTTCATTGTTCGAGGTCACTGTGATTTATAGACCAAACACACTGGCCCTGGAGTCAGAAATTCTGGACTTTAGTCCTCTTCTACCACTTGTTTAATTGCATGACCTTGAACAAGCCTATTTATCTCTGTGAAGGAATGCACGGTGTGCTACAGGAGGCAGTGTGAGACATAGGTGCCAGAATCAGACCTTGCTTAAATCTTAGCCCTGCTACTTGGGCGCTGGGCCATTTCTCCTCCCAGTTTCTATATTCTCATTTAAAAAAATATTTATCCATTTTTAAGCAGAGAGAGAGAGGGAGAGAGAGAGAGAGAGAGAGAGAGAGAGAGAGAGAGAGAGAGAGAGAGAGAAAACCGGGGCCACCACCTGGTGTGTCTGGCTTATGTGGGTACTGGGGAATTAAACCCGGGGCCTTAGGCACTAGAGGCAAGTGCCTTAACCACTGAGCCATCTCTCCAGCCCTATATTCTCATTTTTAATTGAGGCATAAGAGTAATAGCTACCCCATGGGTTTGTGATGAGAGTCTGTGAACATGACTACAATAGAGCTCAGGAAATGTTTGCTGCATGGGACTTGTTGAAAGCTAAGCAAAATCACAAAACATCAGAGTCCTCCACACTCCACAGCACACTAAGGACAAGATGTGGGAAGGGGCTTATCCAAGGTCACACCCTGAGTTCCACATTTACTATAACATGAGTGGATCTGGATTCTCATTAGTGTGCTGTCATTAACTGCAGGCAAACTCCCCTTAATCAACCTTCCAGTTTGTAATAAATGTTTAATAGATTGTTCTTAATGGGAGACAGGAAGGGAAGGCAGAGCCATGACACTAAATTAAGGCCCATAAACCATATGAAAATAGCCATCCAAGAGGAATTTTATTTATTTTTTGGCAGGGCTGGGGATCAAATCCAAACCCATAACTTTGTGCATGCGAGGCAAGTGCTCTACCACTGAGGAACATCCTATCCTGAGCCCTGTCTTTTGTGTGCTCTTTTTTCTCCTAGGTGAATAAAATGAGTGTGTGTGTATAATTGTTCATAAACATGTGGGGGCCTGTGTGTGTGTGGAAGCCCCAGGTTGATGTTGGGTCTCTTCCTTCATCATTCTCCACTTTATTTGCTAAGGTAGGGTCTCTCACTTGAACCCAAATTTCACTGATTCAGCTAGACTAGCAAACCAGCTTGCTCCAGTCATCCCCTCTTTCTACTCCCCAAGTACTGGATTTACATGAATGCTGGGAGATCCAAACTACAGTCCTCAAGCTTATGTAGTAAGTGTTTTACCCACTAAGCTATCTCCCCAGCCCTATCCTTGCTTTTACAGATAGGATCTCATTGTGTAGCCCAGGCTGGCCTCCACCTCCTGAGTACTAGGACCACAGGTGTGGGGAGCATACCCAGCCAGAAAGATTTCAACAGTAACATCCATTCAATATTACGTTTGCTCATGGCTTACTATGGACCAGGTATTATTCTAAGCAGTTACATATATTAATGAGTTTAATCCTCATAACAACACAATCCTCATTTTACAGCAGAGGAAACTGGGGTTAAGGTAGTTTCAACTGGGCTGGATGGAGAGATGGCTCAGCAATTAAGGCACTTGCCTGCAAAGTCTAACCACCTGGGCTTGATTCCCCAGTACCCATGTAAAGCCAGATGCTCAAAGTAGTGCATGCACCTGGAGTTCTTTTACAGCAGCTGGAGGCCCTGGCATGACCATTCTCTCTGTCTGTCTCCCTTCTCTCTCTGCTTGCAAATTTACAAAAAAAAAAAAAAAAAGAACTTGGAGCAAATTCATGGACCCAGCCAGCAAAGAGCCTACCAAGAGAGAACCAGCTTCATACTCAGCCAGGGTGAGTCCAGAGGCCATCTCCAAAGGTAACAGGGTCATCTAGAATTAATTGATGCACCTCTGGTAGGCATGTACCATTCTTAATAGGCTGGGTTTTAAAAAGGAATTTGCTGCATTTGATAGTTATTGATTCACAGTACTTTGTTGTCTCTACCTTCTGTCTTTCTTGGGAGCAGGGTCTCACTAGGTCCTAGGCTAACCTGGAACCTAGCATAAACCAGATATCTCAGTCTCCCAGTGTACAGGATTAAGGGTGTTAGTTAACACACATACACTTAGGTATTTTGGCTTTGTTAAGATTATCTGTTTAAAACCACTCTTGCAGAAATACCCTGTGGAGGTATTGGTTATGTGTGTATATTATCCATTTGCATATTAGAATTATATTTTGCCCCATTCAGCCTACTAGAATATTTACATAGCAGGTAACTACAATTAATTGGGTCACTTCTTTGGTCACTCTGGGAGTAATAGAAGAGCCACACCTGGCACATCAGGCTCCCACCCAGAGGACATATAACTACTGATATACACATCTAAGAATACAGCAGATAATTAGGAAAGCCAAGCATTGAATAACTCAAGATGCAAGTCTCTACATTATAATACAAGAAATACAAACAATCGAGACAATATAACTCCACTAAAAACTATAAATCCATCAGAAATGACCTTTCAGAGAGGCTGACTTAGATTATATGTCTGACAAAGAATTCAAAAGAACGATAACGGGCTGGAGAGATGGCTCAGCAGTTAAGGCACTTGCCTCAAAAGAACGATAATGATGCTCCAAGAAATCAAAGAGGAAAGCAAACTCCAGAAGGACAACACAGGAAACCGATTTTAGGAAATGAGGAGGTCAATACAAGATATAAATAAGGAAATAGAAGCCATAAAGAAATCCTAATCGGAAATTCTAGAAATGAAAAACACAGTAATTCAAATGCAAAACTCTGTAGAAAGTCTCACCAATAGAATGGACCAAGAAGAGGACAGAATATCTAAACTGGAAGACAAGGTGGCAGAACTGGAACAGTCCAACAAAGAGAAGGACAACTAATAGGAAACTATTAATGGGAATTCCAAGAAATTTGTGACACTCTGATGAGATCAAACACAAGAATTCAGGGAATAGTGGAAGGAGAAGAATTTCACTGTCAGGACATGGTAGATATTTTCAACAAAATCATAGAAGAGAATTTCCCCCACATATGAAAAATGGTACCAATGCAGATACAGGAAGCATTTAGAACACCAAATAGACAAAACCAGGAAAGAACCTCACCATACCATATTATAATTAATCTACTGAACATGCAAAGAAAATATTTTGATGGCAGTAAGAGAGAAGCAACAGGTAATTTATAAAGTCAAGCCCATTAGAACACAAACTTTAAAAGCCAGAAGGGCTTGGGGTGATGCATTCCAAGTTCTGAAAGATAACAACTGTCAGCTAAGATTATTATATCTGGCAAAGCTCTCCATTGCAATCAAAGGAAAAATAAGAATGCTCCATAACAAAGACAAGCTAAAGGAATATGTGCCTACAAAGCCAGCTCTACAAAAAATACTTAAAGGGATCATTCAAACTGAAGTAAAGAAAAATCCATACATGAGAAAACAAGAAAAAATAAACCATATTCAAATAATAGGTAATATAAGAGAATAAAGGAAAAACTACAAAAACAAGAAATGGCAAGAATAAATACACACCTTTCAATAATAACTTTAACATCAACTGCCTCTATGCTCTAACAAAAACACACAGACTTACAGACTGGATTAAAAGGCAGGATTTTGTTGCCTCCAAGAAACACACCTCTCCATAAAAGATAGACACCTCCTGAGGGTGAAGGGATGGAAAACAGTATTGCAAGCAAATGGGCCTAGGAAGCAAGCAGGTGTTGCTATCCTAATATCAGACAGGATAGACTTCAAACCAACAGTAGTTAAGAAAGATACAGAAGGTCATTATATATTGATTAAGGGAACAGTTCAACAGGAGGGCATTACTATTCTAAATACATATG
Organism: Zapus hudsonius; assembly: GCA_004024765.1. Lineage (NCBI taxonomy): Eukaryota > Metazoa > Chordata > Mammalia > Rodentia > Dipodidae > Zapus > Zapus hudsonius. Next base: position 8,847 of record PVHP010034780.1, read on the forward strand.
TAGCAAATGCAGGTGCTCCCAATTTCATTAAACACACGCTACTAGAATTGAGGTCACAGACAACAATACCAAGCACAGTTGTAGTGGGAGACATCAATACCCCACCCTCACCTATTGACAGGTCATCCCGGCAAAATAAACAGAAACATCTGGACTAGATGACAATATAAAACAAATGGACCTAACAGATATCTACAGAGTTTTTTATACAAATACCACAGAATACACATTCTTTTTAGCAGCACATAGAACCTTCTCTAAAATATATCATTTGTTAGGACATAAAGCAAATCTTAACAATTTCAGGAAAATTGAAATAATTCCCTGTATGCTATCTGATCACAGTGGGATTAAACTACAAATCAATAGCAAGTAAACTATAAAACATACACAAACTCTTGGTTGCCAAGGCTCTTGGTTGCCCACCAGAATGAGATGGTAAGACCTTATTGCTGAAGATCACATATGCTTGGACTGCAGGTCACTGAGAAATCAAGCTGGAGCTGAGCTGGAAACCCTCTCCCTGTTGAAAGCTGGAAAGCCAGAAAGCTGGAAAAAGCTATGGCTGCATGCAGCCCTATGGGAGAGAGAAGTCATCAATGGTGGTTAACAGCACTAGACCTTGCAAGCCTTAAGAGTGACCAGCCAGGCCAAATGGGCCAACTGGGGTCTCACTATAGCCCAGGCTGACCTGTAACTCACTCTGTATTTCCAGGGTGACTCACAGCAATCCTCCTACCTCTGCCTCCCAGTGCCTGGCTTTAGCATTTTCCCTTTGAATCTTAATAGAATAATTTCTTTATTTAATAGAGAGAAGATGGGCATGCCAGGGCTTCTTATCATTGCAAACAAACTCCAAACTTAAGTATCACTTTGTACATTTGGCTTTCCATGGGTACTGGGGAATCAAACCCAGTCCAGCAGGCTTTGCAAGCAAGCACCTTAACCTGTGAGCCATTTCCCCAGCCCTTATTAGCATTTTCAAAAATAGAAGTACTATTTATTGATGGTGATGACATCCAAAACTATTTCTCCTTATGTTTTGAAAAGTATAGCACATTATCATTACCTATAGTTAGCTTACTCTGTATATAATATAATATTATATTATTATATATAATATATATTATATATAATATAATATAACACCTGGATTTACTGTTTCTGTCCAATTCCAATGATATCTTAGCACCTTTTGGTCAACTTTTCTTCTCCCCTCCTCCAAACTCTACAGCCTCTTCTAGGAGATCAATTTTTTTCCTACATGACTGAAACCATGCAATGTTTGCCTTTGTGCGCCTGGCTTATTTCACTTAACACAATGTCCTCTCAGTCCATCCATGTTTTTGCAAGTGACAGGATTTCAAGCTGCACTCTCAAGTGCCTTCCTGCATTACCCGGATCATTCCCTAGTGACACCATTTGTTGACTTTCTCATGAGTTTCAAGATAAACCATAGATGGCTCTTTACATCATGCTGATTTTTCTGTGATCTGGCCTTATTAATTTCCCAATCTCATTCCATTCTAGAACCCTCTATACATCTTACATCTTGTGTTTATCTTAACAACGCTACTTTTTCCCCTTTTTATTTTTTAAGAATATTTTTAAGCCAGGCATGGTGACACACTGCTTTAATCCCAGCACTTGAAAGGCAAGGTAGGAGGATTGTCATGAGTTTGAGGCCAACCTGAGACTACAGAGTGAATTCCAGGTTAGCCTGAGCTAAAATGAAATCCTACCTCAAAAAAAACCCTATACACACACATACATATGTGTATATATATATATATGCTTATTTTTTCTTTTTCATTTTTAAGTAGACGAGAGACAGAACACACCAAGGGCCTCTTGCCACAGCAAATTAACTCCAGATGGATGCAGCACTTTGTGCATCTGGCTTTATGTAGGTACTGGGAATCGAACCTGGGCCAGTAGGCTTTGCAAATAATTGCCTTTAACCACTGAGCCATTTCCCTAGCCCAATTTTTATCCTTCCTTCCTTCCTTCCTTCCTTCCTTCCTTCCTTCCTTCCTTCCTTCCTTCCTTCCTTCCTTCTTCCCTCCCTCCCTCCCTCCCTCCCTCCCTCCCTCCCTCTCTCTCTCTCTTTCTTTCTTTTTTTTGGAATGTGACAGATATACCAGAATCTCTATATGGCTTCTAACTGCTGCTGTTTCTTTTTTCTAAGATGCTGGTACCCTGACACATTCCTGACAACAATACTTGACAAACTTGTGTGTGATTCAGTTCAAGCATTACCATATGCCAGAGGCCATACAGACCTCTACTGTGTACCCCCAGTCTGAGGTAGAGTGAGGGACCTCCTTGGGGTTCCAGCTCCCTGGGTGTTTATGAGCCTTTTTCTATACATTAGCTTCCCATGTAATCTTGAAGGACCTGTTTTCTTCACCTCAGTATTTCCACTGCTCAACACATGACAAGTACTTGCTGAATGAATATTAAAGGTTAGTAGTTGAAAAAAATACAAAAACCCAAATGACAGTATTCAAAGCTGAAAAAAAAAACACATGAACTCAGAGAAAAGCAAACCTCTCTTGATCTAAGCATACCACAGTGTCAAAGTATTTATGACTGCCCCTTGTGTCTCGCCCTCCTCCCACCCCCATCCAGAGTGTTGGGGACACTCTGGACCATAGTCCTCTCAGACTACCTTCTGACGCACTTTCTGCTCTCCTAATAACTGTCATTGTTTATTCTCACTAGGGAAACTTGCCTAGCCTCGAAGAAAAGGGGAACGAAATATCCTCTCTTGCTGTGTAAATTGCTTATTTTTTTTCTGACATGAAGGCAGATAATAAATGCTGATTGGCTTTGTGATTTAATGAGTATTTGTATGAAGGTAGCTCAGCTAAGATCTAAGAAGCATCAAGAGAAGGTTAATATTTATGACTTTCTTCTCCCAATCACTGGACTCAAGTCTCATCAAAAGAACTGTACAGGAGCCAAAACAAACAGTAGGGTGAGTTTTACTTTATAAACTGTAAATATGAGATAGGCCCAACCACTTCCGGGCCAAGTTCAAATAGAATGTCGCTAAACAAGCAGCTATCACCACCACCACAAGCATCACTAACAGTAAACTTGGGAGGAAGGGAATCTGACTTTCTGGATTGCTACCTATTACATTCAGCAGAATTTATGATGCCTGCAAAGAAATAGCTCATACATAGGACAAAAACTAATGAGTAAAAAATACTGAGGATGGCTGTGGTGGCTCTGGCCCATATTCCCAGCAATAGGGATGCTGATGCTGAGACAGGAGCATCCTGAATGCATCTCTGGTCTAAGCTATATAGCAAGATACTGTCTCTACAAAAAGGAAGAAAAAAGAAGAGAAGAGAAAAAGAATGAAGGAAGGAAAGGAGGGAGGGAGAGAAAGAAAGACAGGGAGATGATAGATAAGAGGAGGGAGGAAGGACAGAAGGAAAAACTATTCCTTAAGAATCCCATTCATTAGTTTTTTAAAAATAAATTTAGCCAGGTGTGGTGGCACATGCTTTTAATCCCAGCACTCAGGAGGCAGAGGCAGGAGGATTGCTGTGAGTTCAAGGCCAGCCTGAGACTACATAGTGAATTCCAGGTCAGCCTGGGCTAGGGCGAAACCCTACCTCAAAAAAACCAAAAAAAATAAAAATAAATAAATTTAATTCATCTACTTTAAATATTCAAAGAGCTAAAGGAAAACATGTCTAAAAACTGAAGGAAAGTATGAGAATGATGTCTCAACAAAACAATATAGGGCTGGAGGGATGGCTCAGCAGTTAAGGCATTTGCCTGCAAAGAAGGACCTGAGTTCCAGGCCAGCATGGGCTAGAGTTCTCACTTTAAAAAAAAAAAAAACACATATCCAGAGGCGTGGCCAGGAGAGCCTGGCTGAATACTAGGCTATCCATGGTCCCCTGTCACAAGGACTGATCCAGACGACCCATGGAGGAGGTTATCCAGTGGAGGGGGGAGGGGAGGGCAGTGGGGAATTGGGGATAACAACTCATTGTTTGCCCACTAAATGTTGTAACTCATTATGGACAATAAATTTAAAAAAAAACACAAAGAACTCTTTAAAGGTCATTTGTGTGTGTGTGTGCATGTATGTTTATGTGTGCAAGTGCAGGTGTCAGGGGGTGCATGTGGAAGTCCAAGGACATTGATCTTTACCTTCTACCTTGTTTTAAGTAGGGTCTCTCCATTACATTTTTGGTTTTTTGTTTTGTTGGGTTTTTTTCCCTCTTTTTCTTTTCAAGTAGGGTCTCGCTGTAGCCCACGTTGACCTGGAATTCATTATGTAGTCTCAGGGTGGCCTTAAACCTCGAACGAACTCCTGGCCATTCTCCTACCTCTGCCTCCTGGGTGCTGGGACTAAAGGTGTGCTTCACACACCCAACTTTCTTTTTTAAATGTAAATATATATATTTTAACAGGTTATGATAGAAGGTAGTGATATCATCACTTTCTTTTTAAATGTAAATATATATATATATAAAGAGTTTATGATAGAGGGCAGTGATATCATCACTTTGTTTTTAAACGTAAATATGTATATTAAGAGGTTGTGATGGAGGGTCATGGGATATCTCCTGGCCTCTGGGGCCCTCCCTGTGGAGTAAGGGTATTCAATGTGGGCATGAAGGTCTCAGTCAGTCCCTGCGGGGTAGCAGGGACTGTGCCTTGGGGTGTTCCCACTCTGTGGCTCTTACAGTTTTCCCCGCAATGCTCTGTGAGCCAGGGCAGTCCTGTTGGCAGTCTGATCTACGGTTGGGTTCTCTGTAGCCTTGGATTTGGGCTTTGATCGATCATCATGTCTGTCACCATCCCTATTGAGTAGCCAGGAAAGCTAGCCCTGGAGTGTCTGAGTCTCCTGTCACCACCTCCCATCTTGCTGTTGGTGGGCTGGGATTACAGACACTCACTACCATGTCTGGTTTGTGCATGGGCTGTGGGGATCAGAACTCAGCTACTCACACTTGTGTGGCAAGCTCTTTATCCATCTTCTTAGCCCTGCTGTTTGGTTTTTGAGACAGGGTCTCATATAGCTGAGGATGGCCCTTAATCTCACTATCCAGCAGAGGCTGGCCTTGAATTTGTAATCCTCCTTGCCTCCAAATGCTGGGAATACAGGCCTATGTCATTTATGTCTAGGTAAATGCTAGAGATTTAAATCTGTTTTTTATTATCCCATTTTCCTAGCTAATGACAAAAGCAATAGTATAGAGCAATAATTATAAATATTTGGGGGGATATGATACATAAAGATGACATGACACAATTTCACAGATGAGGCACTGTTCTTTACGCAAGCTCACACAGTCAACAATGAAGTAAAAGACAAGATTCAACATATGCCTGTCTGACTGCAGAACTTCAGAAGCTAGAGATTAAGACTCTTCTGTGCTTTAGAAGAAAGTGCTCCGGGTCTCTCCATGAGACTCCTGAGAGGAAGCTTGAAACAAAGTGGGCTCTTCATAGATTTCTATCGTGTTCTTCAGTGTTCCCAGCACAGGACTGGGCACACAGCACTACTCAGTAATTTCCTCCAAAGCGACCTACCTCTTTCATGAAGCTGAACAGTGAGGCATCTTTAGAGAAGAAATAACCAGACTAGATGCCACTCACTGTGGCCCATTGTGCCAAGCACTCTGCTAACAGTGTATGTTTAGGTCAGAGGATCAGACATATAAAACCAAACCGTGTGGATTCAAGTTTCTACAACAGAACATGAGAATTAGGGAGAATGAGGAAACAGAGGCACCAGACAGGAACTTACACAGTGCCCTACAGCCCGTAAGTGGCAGAGCTGGAATGTGACTAGACAGTCTGGCTCCAGAGCCCATGTCCTTTCCATGTGATCATGTCCAGGTTGGCTGAGACTTTCTTAGCTACAGATACAGGTTCTCAACTTGGAGGCTGACATTCGGACCCAGGAGTATGATTTCAGGAGTGCCAGCACTTTATTAACCAACCCACCTGCTGGCAGATGACTGAAGTTTCAATGTTAGATACTTGTTTCTTTGGCTTAATGGGCCTGATTCTTGAAACAGGGGCTTATGAAAACATATAAGACATTATGCTATTCTTTTCAGAGAGATGATTTTACTGTACACATGCATAGTCAATGGAAGAAGTAATGTTATCTGGGAAGGGTGAGAGAAGCATGAGGGAGGCCTGAGGGCTCTACAGAAGAGAGAGGAGCAAGTTAGAGAGCTTCAGTAGACAAATGCTGCAATTTTGGAGAGGGCCAGCCTTCGTCAGATACTAGTCACTGCTCTGGAAAGGAATCCTCACAACTTTTATGTGGGTAGGCTTTGAAACAAGAGTGCCCATTGGTCATATTTTCTGAAACCCAGGAGCATTGTCTGTCTGTCCCAGAATTCACTCAGTTGCTCTGAACTGCTACTGAGGAAAACGTCTCTGTGGATCCTGGGAAACAACTCTGATTTACCTGGAAAATGAGAGAAGGGAGAAACAGGAAGGGGATCCCTTGTGGGTGGGTGTGCAGGGTGCAGATGAGAGCCATGGTGACTGTTGCAGTCAGCTTTCTAGTTGCTGCGCAGAAAGAACCCAAACAAAAGTGGCTTGTAGTGGAATGGGTTTATTTGGCTTATGGACTCGAGGGGAGACTCCATCCTGGCATGGAAAACGATGGCATGAGCAGAGGGCTGGACATCACCTCTGCCACAGCACTGCAAACAGCGGCAGGATGGTGTGCCAAACTCTGGCAAGGGGAAGCTGGTTTATAACCCCATAAGCCCGCCCCCAACAACACAGCTTCATCGAGGTTGTAAAACCCAAACTGCCATCAGCTGAGGATCGATCTGTCAGAACACATTCATTTGTTTGTGGGGGGACACCTGTATCAAACCATGACAGTGACCATGTGGCTGAAGGGAACAGCAATGGGAGGGGACATGTTCTTGCCTGAATTTAGCTCTACCCTTCATGGCTGCATTACTTTGAACGAGTCTTTCTGGATGGTCCTCTCATGTTTCCTGGCATCACTGGGATGGTCTCTGTGCCTATCTAGGCCGGGCCAAGGACTCCTTCAGAGAACACTTACAAAATAAAATATCGTTTAGTTTTATATCTGCATATAAAACAACAGATAGCCCCATAGCCTGCCTTCAAAAACCTATGCTCCATGTTACACTGGGGTGTCTCCACTTCAGAGCTCTGTGGACCCCATACATGTGCCTGAGCCTCCATTAGCTTATTTATAAAATGGAGATAGATCTGTACCTACTTGTGACATAAGGGTTTAGCACTGTGTTTGGCACCTGTTTATTGTTTGGTATACAATGCTCAACTTTTAGGAGTGAACAGTGGCTGGATTTGATTGCCATTATTAAGTTGTTGTATCACTAGAAGACTGGGACTTTTCTCAATTTTTGAGATATTTATATCAAACAAAAACCAATTCAAGCTTTTAAAATGTGGGTCAAGCCTTCAGCCGTCTCATCTGGTGTATGCACTACACTCTACCATTCCCACATGCACACTGCCAGGGGCAGAGATGGGGGCACAGAAAGACTGTCACCAAGTGACCAGACTTTGTGGGGTCGATTTGGTGGGATTTCTAAGGCATCCAGAAGTTCTTCCCATTTGCCCAATCACTCTCTTGTGATGCCTGAAATTCCCACAGGGTCTTCTGAGGAGACAGCCCCAAAATATCCAACCTATGGGCTCTCAACCTAGCACTCTGGCCTTCATACATGGATGCCTTTTGCTTCCTTGAGATTCCTATTGATATGCAAACACTGCCTGCGAGTCATATCCCATGAAATTATCAAAAACTCCCAACTAGCCATGAATTACTTTCCTAAGCTTGAAGGCCAGGGTGGAGACCCAGAACCAGGACTGGAACTGGAAGGCTGACTTCCAGCAGGAAGGGGATGGAGAGGGTGGATGTAGAGGGTGGAGCTTAACTCAAAGAACCCTGCCAGGTATCCTTCATTTCTCTTAGATGGGAGTGAAATCCAGCACCTGCTGAGCCCCAGACTGGACCCTAAACTCTTAGTAATTATGTGTAATGGGTGCAGGGGAGGCAGGTGTACACAATGGACCATTTTTTCAAAGAGATAGTTTTATGACTGCCCAGCCAGTACAGTAGCATGGAACTAACAGCGAACCAAGGGCTGCCAAGTCCCAGACCTGCCTGATCTACTTTAATGACAAGATAAGAACATGAACAATTAACACATTCCCTCTGTGAACGGGCTCACTACATTGCCAGCCAACAGCTTCTTCCCAGGGTTGTGAGGAGCCCATACATTCTCCATTTTAAAACAGCACCTCAAAGAAACGTCAAGCTTCTGAAGGCTAACACGTGGCAGATGCTCTCGAATGCTGAGCTCTGGCCTCCAAAGCAGTGACTGAGGTTTGGTTGTTGCCAATCATCAAAACGCAGGACCGTCGGGGAGGCGAAGAGACCTTGACTTTTGTTAAAATGAAATATCAGCATCCTGAGTCAGGAATGGCAACGAGCTTTTTTGTTTTTATCAGCTAAAATGTCTCCAAATATCCACTGAACACACTGGTGTTTGTGTGTGTGTGTGTGTGTGTGTGTGTGTGTGTGTGTGTGTGTGTGTATGTATGTGAACCCGTGGGGAGTACCAGAGTGTCAGAGCACAGTGATGCAACTTTGTATTTACTTGAAAGCGAACTGTTAAGAAAAGATATTCTCCTTCATAACAAAGACAGAGAGGTCTCAAATCAACCAACTATCCTCACACCTAAGGTCATTAGAACAGATGGAAAAATCCAACCCTAGGAGCTTGAGACGCAAGGAAATAATTAAGATCAGAGCTGAGATTAATGACTTGGAAACAAAGAAAACAATTGAAAAAATAGACAAATCAAAGAGTTGGTTCTTTGAAAAAGACAAATAAGATCGACAACCCCCTGGCCAACTTAATCAAATGAAAAACTGAGAAGATCCAAATTAATAAAATAAAAAATGACAAGGGTGAAATCACAAATGATCCTGAAGAGATTGGAAGAATCATCAGGTCATACTTCCAAAACCTTTACTCCGCAAAATTAGAGAACCTGGAAGAAATGGATAAATTCCTGGACACCCACCAACTTCCAAAGCTCAGACCAGAGCAGATAAAGATCCTAAACAATCCGATAATAATCACAGAGATAGAATTGGTAATCAAGAACCTCCCCAAATGGAAAAGCCCAGGTCCTGATGGCTTCTCAGCTGAATTCTACCAAACCTTCATCACAGAATTGAAACCCCTCTTTTTGAAGCTTGTCAGGGACATAGAAAAAGAGGGTAGGCTCCCAAACTCCTTCTATGAAGCTACCATCGCCCTAATTCTCAAACCAGGCAAGGATGTAACAAAAAAAGAGAACTACAGACCCATATCCCTAATGAACTTGGATGCAAAAATCCTAAACAAACTCCTAGCAAACCGAATACAAACCCACATCAAGTCTATAATTCACCCCGACCAAGTCGGCTTCATCCCAGGGATGCAGGGATGGTTCAACATACGCAAGTCAATAAATATAATTCACCATATTAACAAACTCACCAGCAAAAACCACATGGTCATCTCAATTGATGCTGAGAAGGCTTTTGATAAAATTCAACACCACTTCATGTTCAAAACCCTGGAAAGAATAGGCATAGATGGCCTATACCTCAACATGATAAAAGCAATATACAGGTCTCCTAAAGCACAAATCACCCTCAATGGAGAAAGACTCAAGGAGTTCACGCTTAACTCAGGAACAAGACAGGGGTGTCCACTCTCACCACCGCTCTTTAACATAGTGCTTGAAGTTCTAGCCCAAGCAATAAGTCAGGAGAACAGCATAAAAGGGATACAAATTGGAAAGGAAGAAGTCAAACTATCCCTCTTTGCAGATGACATGATCTTATACATATCAGATCCAAAGAACAGTATCAGCAAACTCCTGAAGGTGATCAATGCCTTCAGCAGAGTGGCAGGTTACAAAATTAATACACAAAAATCAGTAGCCTTTCTATATACAGAAGACAAACAAT
>PVHP010034781.1:0-11126 GCA_004024765.1 Zapus hudsonius
AAAAGTGAAGAACAAAGAGGAACCTAAAATAAGCTAATTTATGTCAAGCTTTTTAGTTGATTTAATTTTGTTCAAGTATCTGCAGCCCAGCTTTATTCTGACAACCCCTTCTTTATCCACTTTAGGGACCGCAAAAGCTCACGTTTGTATCATACATTACTTATCTGACAATACTGTTTGAGGAAGGAAATAAATGAAATATTTTTCCAATTGCAAAAAAAAAAAAAAGAATAAAAGTAGCTACTAGAAACAAAAATACTTTTTGAACTTTTGATAATTTATTATTTATTTATTTTTTATTTATAAGTTTTGGTTTTTCAAGGTAGCGTCTTGCTCTGGCCCAGGTTGATCCATAATTCACTGTGTAGTTTAAGGTGGCCTCAAACTCATGGCTATCCTCAAACTTCTGCCTCCCAAGTGCTGGTATTGAAGGTGTGTGCCAGTACGCCCTGAACTTCTCATGTATTTGGACATTTATTTCCATATGTGCATACACTTATTCTAGTAAGACAGAAAACAAAGCTGTCCAAAAACAAGCACCAATATTGTCTTCTCATTTTCCAAATTGCATTTGGGAAGAAAAGTATTGTCCCTTTTCCTCATCGACAAAGGTTAGTTATGTGCTATAAGGCCTGATGTGGAGGAACACAGAGAATTCAGCCTGGCTTCACTTATTTATTCAAATCTCATCCATCAACATGCTTCATTTGCATGATGAATGCTTTGCAAACTTTCTATAGCTATTCTGCAGTTAAGTGCCATGAGTCATTTAACCTACCTGTGTTTGTTTGGGCAGCTATAACAAAATATCTTTAGACAACAGATATTCATTGCTTCCAGTTCTAGAAGGTGGGAAGCAGATGACAAAGGGAGGAAAGATTATGTGTCTGCCCTGACTAACTGTCTCCACATGGGAGAAGGGAGCTAGCCACCTGACTGAGATCCTTTAAAGGACATTAATCATTCATAGAGGCGGAGCCTTAAGATCTAGTCACTTGCCAGAGGCCTGCCTTCAGGTTCATCACATTGGCAATTAGTATTTTTTATGAAGGAATTTAATGTTTGGGGGGGCATAAACACTCAAATCATAACATTATCTCACAATAACATTTTCAAAAGCAAATGCAATACACTAATAAAAGAAGACTAATAGAAAATGACTTACATTGAATATGCAACATGTCTGTCCTTGAGTGTGGCTTCCTATGAAAAGAAAAGCAGATCTGTCGAAAAAGTGATGAAGAAGCCATGGAGTTGAAGACCTGCCAGGAATAAGGGTCAGTGTGGGAGCTCCAAAATATGGGGGAAGTGCTATGTGGGATAGTCATGAACGCTAGTAGCTCTGAGGTGATATGATGGTATCCTTTCTCTTTTCCATGGCAAAATAGACATTGTTTTTACAGAAATATTTATCTTTCACTGGGACCTTTTTCCTTAAAAATATGTTGTCATAGGAACATTTTTTTTTCTTAAAAAATACTACCACCTGTATTTTAACTACATGCATCCTTCTTCTGTTATATTCTACAGAAATGGCTGACCTTTCCACCAAGTCTTATTTTCCTGCTTTTTAACTATGTAAAGAATAGATTTTATTTTTCCAGTTTTGAAATAAAGACATTGCAATTTAATGAAACCATTAAAATTGATCTCATTTTGTAAAATCGGTAAGCACTCAAGACTCAAACAAATAAAACAAGATCAAATCTCTATGTCATACTTGGACTGTCTCTCTGTATCATGCAATTATACCACACACTCCTCTGGCTGCTCCGTAAATACTATGAGCACGATAATAATATTATTGCAATTTGGGAGTCAGAGGAAAGCCTCAGTGCAAATATGGGGTTCTTGACGCTGCGGCCTAAATGGATGGCTGTGCTCTGCATACACAACTCAAAACTCTGCTGAGGCCTGATGTCACCACACAGGACACAGCAAAGATAACAGACTCTTGTGTTTGTCTGTGATGAATCAGGCATCTGGCTTCCTCATCATTCATAAGGAGATTATATAAGCAAATGATATCTGAATGCTTGAAAATATTCAGTAAGCAGAATTGCATTTTTCAGTCCATTAGAGCAGTATAGTTTATTTACATGAGGAAGGAAGGCGAAGTGTCAATACAATCCATTGCTATCTCTTTATTGGTGTTCATGTGGATTCATTCTTATGATTCTGCATTAGTTTTATTTTAACTTTTGAAATTGGCAGGCACGTTGCTTCATTTTTCTTTCCTCTTCTTTGATGATAAAGATCTTTTCACTGTGTCGTACTATTTTTCCCTAATGAACACTGAAACAAAGAAACAAAAAGAAACTCTACATCTGAAAAATCTGAGGTAAGGTATAGATTGAAGATGAAAGTAGAAATTTATTAAAATTTTAAATTTAACTGTTATTTCTCTTAACTTAAAATATATAAGATGTTTTTCCTCAAACAAGATATTGGGTTTTGTGAAAATGGCTATAAAATCTAAGGAAGAGAAACATAGATAGCACTTGCTGTATTTATTTTTATTTATTTACTTAGCCTAGATTTTCCTTCTGAATCTCACAGACCTTTCTTGATGGTTTTGTGAGAAAGGCAGGCAAGTCCTCCTCCGCCTGGTGCTCTACCTATGTCTCCTAGCCATTCTGTGTTTTGATCTGGGTTTCTATCTGGTCTTCCTAACATAGCAGCTCTGGCACCTAATCCATCCAGTTTATGATCCATTGAAATATTGACTGCCTGGACTGAATTTATGTTGGCAGGACCGATTTCTGATATAGATATATTTTGGTGTGTTTTTGGAAGACCAGTGAGTCTGAAGTTTCCAAATTTTTCCCTGATGAAAATCCATTGACTTTTCTTCATGCAAACCTGGCGGAAAAGAAATTAAATAAACTCTGTGGGAATTTTTTTAATTTGTCATTATTGACTAGTTCCATCCCAAAGCTACAAATGTTAAAAGTTCATCATATGGATTTGTATTGTGTAGAGCAAATCGTGTTGTCACACGTCAGTGGAACTGGACTCACAGGGCACACTTCTCTGTTTCCTTAACTCTTTCTCAGTTCTGTAGAATTTAATCTGTGAAGCTGGTGGCTTTGGAAGCTTTGCAGAATTTGTACTTGTACCACTCAAATGTTTCATTTTCTGTTTTACTCACCTGAAGCGCAGGTAGAAGACTACACAAAATATCAACTGTGTGAAAGGCATATCTAAAAGGTCAAAGCGGCAAAATTTATTACAGTATTTTACATAATACATGCTGATTCATAAAATTTCAATTTTTTTCTTTTTGACTTACACTGCAAAACGAAACTGGGGTATTCTTCAAACAAAATTTTGTATTCCACACAACCTGAGATGTTCACTCTGTCAAGTTTTCCCCTGAACATCTGACAGAGTTGATTATGTTACAAATATATATTATTCCATTATGGTAATTGGGAAGAAAGAGTATGCCCTACATCTATTTTGCTATGGACATATTGTAACTTTTTGGTATACATAGGAAGGTGAAGGCTGAACATTATTTCCTTAGTATGACAATATGTAATGACAAAAGGGCCCAATAAAATAAAGTCAGTATAATAACACCTATGAATATACTTTAATCAGGATATAAGGAGGATAATGTACATATTGCCTTTTCATTGAATGAGAAGTTTTTCTATAGAAGTTTCCCTTTAAAAAGGTACTCAAATTGCATTTTGGATATACATGTTGACATCATTGCCTGGCTTATTCATATTACTCATTTTTTTCTGTTATATTAAATGTGGCATTTTTGCCAATGAAATCTCTATGTTAGAGACGTTTATAATTCTTTGCTCCAAATGTTTCCCTACCATTATATTAAGTTGCATATGAGATCAGGATATTGGAAACAATCATAGTTGATCACTAAATATATTTAGAGAGCACTCGAGAGTCATCAATCTATTACTCTATTTAATTTTGCCTCTATTACATGTTTGTTTCCCATGATCATGAATTAGAAAAATCAATATTGTGAAAATGGCCATTTTACCAAGAGCACATTTATAATGTAATCAATATTTAAATGCCAGTTCCATTCTTCACAAACATAAGAAAAAAATTTCACATTCCTTTAGAGGCACAAAATACATCAGAAAGCCCAAGAAGTCCTGAATAAAAAATAATATAGTAACAGTTATCACCATACTTGATTTCAAGCTGTATCAGAAAGATATTGTGACAATCACAGCAGGACACTGCCACAGAAAAAGACATGGAAGTCAATGAAACAGCTTAAAAGGTACGCAAACCACAGATATCCAATTTTAGAGAAAAATACAGAAACATTCATAGGAGAAACTCTTTGGTAAATAGCTCTAGGAAAGCTGAATATTCATATACAGAAAAATGAAATGAGATCTTCATCTCTCACCCAGCACAAAAAATCAACTCCAAAATAGATCAAATACCTTATGTAACCTATAATTCTAAAAGTGGCAGAGGAAAAAGAATGGAAAGCCTAAAATACATAGGTACCATATAAAGTTAAGAAATTCGTGAATAGGACTCCGAAAACCAAGTAAATAAGTTCAACAATCAACAAATGGGACCTCCTGAAATTAAAAACAAACAAACAAAAAACAAAAAAACCTCCTATACAGCAAAGGAAACAGTCACGGAAGTGAAGGGAAAGCCTACCTTATGGAAAAAAGTCTGTGCAATTTATACATTTGACAGAAGATTAATATAAAGAATATAGAAATAACTCAAAAAAGTTAAACTATGTGAAAACAAATAGTGCAAACAAAATATTGTGCTTTGAATTGAAAATAGATTTTTCAAGAAAAAAATTATATATGTCAATAAATTGTTTAATAAGTTTTCAACAGGCATGTAACAACATGAACTCTCTGAGCCTCACTGATTAGGTAGTCCAGTTGAATTGGGAAGCTGCAAGTTGAGTGAGAGATCCTGCCTCAAAAAAAAAAGTGGAATCCAATAGAGGAAGATATAGTACATCAACCTCTGGTTTCCTCATGCACACACATGCATGCACATACACACATGTGCATACACATGTATACACACATGTGAACTTGCATACACATACTCCACAAAACACATACAGAGAGAGGAACAGACATTGTCAGAGAGATAACTATATATTAGTTGACCTAATATATAGCTTGCGAATCTTCTGGAAATTCAGTAGGCACATTGAAATTATGTTTTCTAAATTGATATTGGAGATAAAAAGATAGGTTTGGGGTAGACAGATGGCTCAGTACTTAAGGTGATTGCCTGCAAAGCCTAAGGATCTGTGTTTGATTCCCTAGTGCCCACGTCAAGCCACATTCACAAAGTGCCACAGGTATCTGGAGTTCATTTTCAAGGCTAGAGGCCCTGGTGTGCCTCTCTCTCTTCTCTCTCTCTCTCTCTCTCTCTCTCTCTCTCTCTCTCTCTCTCTCTCTCTCTCCTTGTAAAGGAATAAATAAATAATGGGAAAAGATAGATTAGTATTTGGCATACACCATTTTATAAAAGTACCATTGCATAGATGAAAGGTTTAGACAAGAGTGTCAATGGATCATCTGGAAAGAATGGAGAAGAATGAAAAGGTCATACCTTGAATATGTAGACCAGCAATCAGCATTTCAAGGGAATCAGGTGATGCATGTAAGAGTTACTTGTTTAGGAAATAGAACAAAAACATTTTTAAATGACTATTTCACAATTTTTAGATGTAAGAACAATGACAATTTCACAGAAATACCATCAGGTTCTAAACAGTAGAATCTTCAGTATTGCTCCTTTTCTTCAAGAATGAGAACTTTGGTATTTTATGTTGCAGAAGTACAACTCGCCTGGATTTGACAAGTGCAGTCAGATTCTGTTCATTTGATGGTCACTTTTTGAGTCTTCATAACTGAGTTATTTTAGTCTCTTCTGTAGATGTATGTTAGGAATAAATTTAAAACAGATTCCAGGTATGTCTCACCTTATTCTTCAGCATCTATCAATTTATGAGGTTAGTCCTATACACATGGTTCCATGTTGTTCTTAGGATGGTTTGTATTCTAGGTGGACCTGAACCCATAATACAGTAGCTTTTCCTCCTCATAGCAGAAGGCCAGTGAGAGAAATGTAAGGATGGAAGATTCTGACATGCTTTGCTATTGAATTATAAAAGGTCACATGAAAATAAATGTGGGTAGTTTCAGGAACTTGGAGACCAAAGGGATCCAGACCTACAAGCACAGGAAATTGAATTCCTTAAATAAATGTCATAAGACTAGAAGTGCAGGACTATTCCTCAAAGCCTGTGCCCAAGAGTTTAACAAGTTCAAAATTTGATTTTACCTTTGTGATACACCAGGTAGAGAATCTAGCCAAGTCTAACACTGCTTCTGATTTACAGAATTATGTGATAATTTATTTGATTTTCAATCTCCAAATACGTTATAGCCTGTTATACAATGATTAAAAAGCAGTGTGATGCTTGTTTCACACTAATAAATATCTTGATCAGAAAAACAAATATTCTTAAAAACCTACTAAAATAGTTATTGCAGCTCAGAATGGCATCATATATGTTTAATAGACAGGAATGCTGAATGACTACAGATTGTGGAGCTGAATATGCTTGGACAAGTGAAAGAATGTGTGCACTGATGTTGCATAATAGCCAAAAGAGTGGCTGGAAATTATTAAAAAAAAGTTCTATACCCCTTGAAACTTAGGTCTCTGTGTTTTATTTGCCTCTACTTCCAAATGTTATGCAACTTTAAAAAAAGAATACTTATGTGTGTATGTGTGTGTGTGTGAGACAGAGAGAGAGAAGAAGAAGAAGAAGAAGAAGAAGAAGAAGAAGAAGAAGAAGAAGAAGAAGAAGAAGAAGAAGAAGGAGGAGGAGGAGGAGGAGGAGGAAGAGGAGTAGGAGGAGGAGAAGGAGGAGGAGGAGGAGGGAGGAAGATAAGGAAGCATTTATGGAGTCTGACCTACAGTGTAGATTTCTTTCCTTTAATAATTTTGTTAAAGACTGCTTTAGGGAGGGGGCGGAGCAAGATGGTGACCAAGTAACAACGCCGCTAGGACTCTCCGGAAAGGTTTGATCTCTTCAGCTGGTATCCAGGCTTTGGACACCGGCCGGACCGTGTTCGGGCTCTCCCTCCCTCCCGAACCCCTGGACTGGAGCAGAAGGGGTTCACCAGCAGCTCTCTGCTCCCCTGTGGAGCAGAGGGCCGAGCCCTCTCCCCCCCCCACTAGCTCCCGCCGTTATCCCCTCGGGGCAGATTCCAAACTCTCCGCAGAGGTTTCATTGCAGGACTGAGACCCAGACACCGGCTCATGGCCTCTCCGTGGCTTCGGCTTCGGGGTCCACAGCAGGGTTCCCCAGCTGATCTCAGCTCTTCAGGGGAGCACAGAGCTGGCGGGGCCTAGTACACCCAGGGCTAACGCATTTGTCCCCTTGCGCAGGTTCAGATCCTTGGCTCCAATTGAAAGGCTTCCCCGGGGGAGCAGCCGGTCCTCAGATGTGGTCTTCTCCACTATCTGAGAGGGGAGGGATTGTCTATCCACGGAGGTATGGGGTCTGTCTGGAATATACGCCCGGGTTTGGGGCCGCCCAGCCTCTACTCAGCTTCAGAACCACTGCGGGTTCCCGGCAGCTCTTGGCTCTGCAGGGAAGCCAGCAGCTGTGCCCTGCCTGTGCACCTCAGGCTCTGCCTTCATCCCCTCATGGCAGATTCCAGGTCCTTGGCGCCAATTGAGAGGCATCCCTGTGGGAGCAATCGGTCCCCAGAGGTGGTCCTCTCCACTATCTGAGAGGGGAGGGGTTGTCTTTCCGAGGAGGTATGGTTGCCTGACTGGGATCCAGGCCCAGGATCAAGGCCCGCCCAGCCTCTCATCAGCTTAGGGACCACTGAGCCCCACTTCTCTATCTGGGCATGGGCAGAAGCCAAAGGAAAAACGTAATTTCTCAAACCAGGGCCTCTAGTCCCATTATGGAACACGAAAGTGGCAAGGAAGTGGAAGAAGCTCATACACAATTGCAGAGAGAGAACATTATGACTCCTGACCACAACAGCAATGCAAATATGATGCAGTTAAGGGCTGATATGGAAATTATGAGAAAAGACATGAATGAGATGAAGCATTCCTACATAAGCATAGACTCCAGACTAAATTCAATGGAGAGAAATATGAACGAATTCAGAAATACATTAAGTGAATTAAAGATTAATCAACTAAGAGAAGAGCTGGATAATCAATTAATTAAATTTGATGAGGATTTAAGAAAACTAAAAAATGATTATCAGGAATCTCAAACAAAAACAAAAATAGATTGGAAATTGGATCTCACCAAAGAATTAGAGGCTATTAATAAAATCATAGCAGAAACCAAAAATGAAGAAGAAATACTAAAAACCTCACTTGAATCATTCAGTCCCATGGTTGATAATCTGGAGGACAGACTTTCAGAAGGAGAAGACAAATCAGAAGGAATTAATAAGGATGGCATAGGATTCAATAAATTCAAGAAATCTATGAGCACAATTTTAGGGATCTATGGGATACAATAAAGAGGACCAATATTAGAATCATGGGGATCGCAGAGGGAGGGGAAGCCCAAGCTAAGGGAGTAGGAAATATATTCAACAGAATTATTCAAGAAAACTTTCCCTTTCTAACAAGAGAAAGTCCACTCAACTTTCAAGGGGCCCAGAGGACCCCAAACAGACTTGAAATGAACAGAAATTCTCCAAAACACATTTTAATTAAGATGCCTAACATAGAAAGCAAAGAGAAAATACTCAAAGCTGCTAGAGGAAAGCAAACAGTAACTTACAGGGGAAAAGTCATCAGACTTACCTCAGACTTCTCAGTAGAAACCATGAAAGCCAGAAGGGCTTGGAACAATTCTTTTCAGGCCCTAAAGAAGTATGGTTTTCAACCTAGACTACAGTACCCAGCAAAGTTATCCATCCTGATAGATGGAGAAGTGAAAATGTTTCATGAAGTAAAACAGCTCTACGACTACTTCAAAACAAAGCCACAATTTCAGAAGCTCCTGCAAGAGATAACCCATACGGAAGAAACAAGAAATCTTCCTCAGAAGAATACCAGAGATCAGACACGACAATCACAGTCAGTGTGCTAATAACAACAGCACAGACGAAACCCTTAATATCCCTTCATCATGGCAGGGCTCAAAGCAAACCTCACAGTTATATCACTGAATATAAATGGACTAAACTCTCCTATAAAAAGACACAGATTGCAGGGTGGATCAGAAAAATGGACCATTCCATCTGCTGTCTTCAGGAAACGCACTTTACTTCCAAAGACAGCAACCTTCTTAGAGTTAATGGATGGAAAACAGTTTATCAGGCATGTGGAAGTAAAAAGAAAGCAGGTGTGGCTACACTAATCTCTGACAAAATAGACTTTACACCAAAATCAATTAAAAAGGATAATGATAGTCACTTCTTACTTTTCAAAGGAAGGATCCAACAGGAAGATGTCACCAATATCAACATATATGCACCAAATTTGGGTGCAAAACAGTTCATAAAGGAAACCCTAATCAATAATAAAGCAGAAATAGACTTCAATTCCATCATTGTAGGAGACTTCAACACACATTTATCAGCTCTAGACAGATCAACCAAACAGAAGATCAGCAGGGACATAACAGAGCTTAATAATACTTTTGATCAACTGGGAATAACAGATATTTACAGAACATTCCACCCCAAAGACACAGATTATACATTCTTTCAGCAGCACATGGGACCTTTTCTAAAATTGATCACATCTTATGTCACAAATCTTCCCTAAACAAATTCAGGAAGATCGAGGTAGTTCCTTCCATCATATCAGACCACAATGCATTAAAGGTAGAAGTTAACAATGGAATAGGATCCAGAAAATACACAAAGTACTGTCGCCAGAATAATGCGCTCCTAAAAAATGATTGGGTCATCCAAGAAATAAAACAGGAAATTTAGAATTTCCTAGTATTAAATGATGATGACAACACATCATACCAGAACTTATGGGACACAATGAAGGCAGTCCTGAGGGGAAAGTTCATTGCGCTAAATGCCTTCATATCAAAGACAAAGAGGTCTCAAATCAATAGCCTAACCACCCACCTAAAAGCATTGGAGCAGATGGAAAAAGCTAACCCGAGGAGCTCAAGAAGAAAGGAAATAATTAAAATCAGAGCTGAGAGTAATGAATTGGAAATAAAGAAAACAATTGAAAAAATAGATAAATCAAAAAGTTGGTTCTCTGAAAAAGTTAATAAGATCGACACACCTCTGGCCAATCTAATCAAACAAAAAATGAGAAAACCCAAATCAACAAAATCAGAAAGGACAATGGGGAGATCACAACAGATCCAAAAGACATTTGAAGAATCATCAGGACATACTTCCAAAACCTCTACTCCACAAAATTAGAGAACCTGGAAGAAATGGACAGGTTTTTGGACACCTACCAACTGCCAAAGCTTAACCCAGAGCAGATAAAAGCACTAAATAAACCTATCACAGCCACAGAGATTGAAGATGTAATCAAAAACCTTCCCAAAAGGAAAAGCCCAGGACCAGATGGTTTCTAAGCTGAATTCTACCAAGCCGTCAGCACAGAGCTGAAACCACTGTTTCTGAAGCTTGTTAGAAGCATAGAAAAAGAGGGAAGGCTCCCAAACACCTTCTATGAAGCTTCCATTGCCTTAATCTCCAAACCATTCAAGGATGCAACAAGAAAAGAGAACTATAGACCCATAGCTCTGATGAACTTAGATGCAAAAATCCTGAACAAAGTCCTAGCAAACTGGATACAATGCTACATCAAAAATATTATTCATCCTGACCAAGTTGGCTTTATCCCAGAGATGCAGGAATGGTTCAACATACGCAAGTCGATAAATGTGATACACCACATTAATCGGCTCAAACACAAAAACCACATGGTTATCTCAATAGATCAGGAGAAGGCCTTTGACAGAATTCAACACCTCTTCATTTTCAAAGCTCTCGAAAGAATAAGCATAGATGGCCTATTTCTCAATTTAATAAAGTCAATTTCCAATCTCCTAAAGCACAGATCATTCTCAATGGGGAACGACTCAAGGAGTTCCCACTCAATTT
>PVHP010034782.1:0-19025 GCA_004024765.1 Zapus hudsonius
TTGAAACATAGTAGGTCTTGTTGAACATAGTAGGTGTGGTTAAACTAAGTAAGTGTGGTTGAAACAGTAGGTGTGGTTGAAACAGTAGGTCTTGTTGAACACAGTAGGTCTTATTGAACATAGTAGGTGTGGTTGAAACATAGCAGGTGTGGTTGAAACATAGCAGGTGTGGTTGAAACATAGTAGGTCTTGTTGAACATAGTAGGTGTGGTTAAACTTAGTAGGTGTGGTTGAAACATAGTAGGTGTGGTTGAATATAGTAGGTCTTGTTGAACATAGTAGGTGTGGTTAAACTTAGTAGGTGTGGTTGAAACATAGTAGGTCTTGTTGAACACAGTAAGTCTTATTGAACATAGTAGGTGTGGTTGAACATAGTAGGTGTGGTTGAAACATAGTAGGTCTTGTTGAACATAGTAGGTGTGGTTGAGACACAGTGGGTGTAGTTGACTGTAGTAGGTTCGGGTAGAACATAGGTATGAATGAACAAGGGAAGGAGTCAGCAAGGAAACCGTGTGCATCAATATAGAGCTTATCTACGTAGAAAACAAAGCTGTTTAAAATAATGTGAGGAAATACCCAGGAACACTGTGGATAACATCTCCGATATTCTTCCAAGGTTCCACATTCGCCACCTTGGAGGGTGCCTCCATCCCTGGTGGCTTCTCCTGATTAAAGAATGCATGTATGAGTGTGCAGGTGCACGTACACATGTGTGAGTGTGCAGAGGCCCAAGGACAACCTAGGAATGCCATCACTATTCTTGGTGGGCTTCTCATTGACCTGGAGCTCATCGATTAGGCTTGACATAGCCAGCCAGCGAGCCTCGGGGATCCTTCTGTCTGTGCTTCCCAGCACTGGGATTATGGGCACCGGCTGTAACGTTGGCATTTGATGCAGGTAAGCTCAGTCCTCATGCTTGCAAAGACTGAGCCATCTCCCTAGCCAGCCCCGACTCCATAGATCTTCTTAGTGTGGTGTATGGAGGTTCCCTGGCTACAGAGGATGAAGGTAGGAAGGAAACATCTGATGTCACCTGTGGCAAAATGGTACCTGTCCCCCTCTACCTTGTGGGCAGAAAGGATGGTACAGGATTAACTTGGTCTGAGGGCTTGAGCTTTTTTCCCATTGGGCCTGGCTTTCTGGGAATGTTCAATGAACTTACTCCTTGGTGTCTCTTCCCCATAACCTTCCCTTAAAAGATAATCAATCCCTTCATTGAACCTTAGGCTTGTCACCAATGGGAAATTAGCTTTGGCTAATCATTTGGATAATTTTAAGACAAAAGACCTCTGACATTAATGGCCTTGTCTGTTGGGTTTTGAGCAGTTGTTGTATGGGTCTCTACAGTCTGCTTTCATGATCTATTGTGACTTTTTCCTCTTTCTATCTGTCTTTCTTTTTCTCTATCTTTTTGGTGACAAGGGCTCACTGAGTCACCTAGGCTGGGCTCAACTCGCTATGTGTCTCGTCTGCCCGCAAACTCACGGTCCTCCTGCCTCCGCCTCTATTCTGCATGACAAGGATCTGCCACCGTGCCCAGCTGGCTTGGATTTTTACTATCTTTGCTTTTTCCTTCCACATTCTGTCTGCCATCTCTCTCTTTCCTTTCATTCTCCTTCAAGCCCCCCGCTGCTGCTGTCTACACACTCTCCTACTGCTCAGATGGCTTCTTCTCTCTTTTCTCTCTTTTCCGTGGCCTTGTGTCTCTCGCTGTCTCTACTTTTTCTCTGAATATTATCTGATGCTTATGGGTTGGGGACCAACCGAGCCGCTCTCTGTTGAGAAGGCTTCTCACCCTCACACAAATACTTCTTCCCCATCTGGTTGCAGGAACAAATTTTGGCTTGAGTAGTGTGGCAGGGGAAAGCCAAAGTGAGCGAGCCAGCCTTCATTTTCTTCATTTTCCTCACCTAGGTCAGGTCTTCCAACTTCATAAGACACCAGAGTGAGAGCCAGGACTGGGCATGCTGAGCCACGGGTGAGAGAGCTCCTTGCCACCCAGAGAAGGGCAGCGTTGGGTGACCAACGTGGCCTTGCAGCTCAGATAGGATTATTTTGTGAATATCCGAGCACAGGTCAGTAGAGAGAAAAAGCCTCTTTTCAGCCAGTCACAATTCTTCATGGCAGCATGACCCTTTCGATGGTATCAGAAAGAAAAATAAACAGCAGGGGAAAAATGATTGAATTTCCCCAAAGGTCTGCGTGGTCACTTTTCCAGCCTGGACTCCTGCTCTGGGACTACAGAACCAGGGCCGAACGGTTGTGCTACAGCGTGACGTGGAGGTGGCCCAGGGCAGATTGAGTTTGCAGAGAGGGCATTCGAGGTGACTCGGAAGGGCGGCTGCCTGTCTCTGGTCTGTGGTGACAAACACCGTGGACGCAGGATTCAGTGTCTCGGGTGCTGGCTCACAGCTAGGCAAGTTCTCTCGTTAGGTATTCATAACACAGCTGCGTCTAAGACTTGCTAACCTCTCTCTCTCTCTCTCTCTCTCTCTCTCTCTCTCTCTCACACACACACACACACACACACACACACACACACACACACACACACACACACACACCCCTTATGCATGCTAACATGTAGCAGTTACCTTCTTGTTGCTGGGACAAAACACTTGACCAAAATCAGCTGCTGGGAGAAGAGGGTTTATTTCAGCTTACAGTCTTGAGGGGAAATTTCACCAAGGCAGAAAAGTATGGCTGAGCAGAAGCTTCTGGTGACTCAATTGGACTGAGAAACTCCCCTGAGGTGATGGCATTTCAGAGAGGATTAGATCACAGGATTTGGACCCGATGAATGAAAGATGATCTCCTAGGAATTCAAGATACCGTGACATTATTGAGAGGTAGTGGAAATACGTCAGCAGGGGTGTAGCCTTTGGAACTGGATGGTGCCCTGGCCCCTTCCTACCTGTGGTGGGTTCAAGAGCTTTGTTGCATCACAACTCCCCACTGACCCATGACGGGCTATGATGGACCAGCCATGATGGACCGGCCATGATGGGCTGACCTTCTGAAGCTGTGATCAAAATGAATCCTTCCTCTTTAAGTTGTTTCTGTCAAATATTTTTTCACACTAAATAGAAAAGTAATGAATATAGTTAGTATCATGACATGATTATACGGGACATGGAGGTGGGGTCGAGGAAGGCTTTCATGGAGGGGCTCTTGAAACATTCTTGATCTCTCCCCACCCCTCTTCCTACCATCCCTTCCACAATCTCATACCCTGGCTCTCCTGCTCCCTCCTCTACGGTTTCTGTCGTTCCTGCTTAGAAAAAGAAATTATCTTGCTTCCTCTCCCTCAAAGCAAAGCAACTTTATTGATTCAAGCATGCAGATACGAAAAAAGTCATATGACGAAAACCGCCCACAGACCCATTACCCAGCGTCGTGAAATCCCAATACAAAGTGACACTTGCTTAGCATTCTTTAAGAGCAACTAGTGCCAGATATGACTGAGACCTGGGCGCCCCTCACACACCTCCTCCTCTCTCCCCAGGTGGGCATGCTCAGAGTTCCTCTGTTATCAGTCCCAGCCACATCTGCTATGTTTCCATAGAAAGATTCCGAAGCATTCTTTTGCCTGTCTTAAAAGTTGATGCAAATGGTATTTGCTGTAAATGACCCACTGTATCTTCATTCTTCCTTCCGCTCAGCATTGTTTGGGGGATTTACTCATAGTTGATGAATGCGGGTCCAGTGCTATCGTGTTTTTTTTTTTTTCTTAGATGCCACGTGACGATGGTACAAGGTATTTATCCATTCTCCCCAGGGTGGCTGTCGGGTTACTTTCATGATGTACTTGGGAGATTTGTGTTTTGTGTACAACCAACGTGTGTGTGTGTGTGTGTGTGTGTGTGTGTGTGTGTGTGTGTGTGGATGGGTGTGTGTGTGCACGCACATGTGTGGAGACCACAGGACAACCTCGAGTGTCATCCTCATGAACTCTGTCCACCTCCTTTGAGACAGGATCTCTCTCACTGGCTGGAGTTCACTAATTAAGATAGATCACTAATTAAGATAGATTAGTTAACTACAAGCCCCCCAGTGTTAAGGTACTGTCCCACACCACGACTGGCACTTGATGTGGGTTCTGGGGACAAGTTAGTTTCCGACGTGTGCAAAGCGAGCACTTTCTCCAGGTGTGGGTGTCTTTTTGTGCGCATGTGTAAGAATTCCTCTAGGGGATTTGTAGGTTCTGAACTGACAGGTTAGAGGAAGCACGTTTTCAGCTGAACTGGAGATTCTCCAAAGCACTCTCCAGAGTCATACCTGCTCTGTGGGATTTCCTGTTTCTCTTCGTTGTCTCCGCTAACCTTGCCTCATTCAGATTTGCAGTCACATGGGTGGAAGAACACCTCTTGACTGACTGCTGATTCCCTTGTATTTCTTCATTGCTAGAGACTTGCTCTTCTTTTCACATTTCTATTGGCTACTTAGGCTTTCTTTCCTGGAAAATATATTTGCCCCATTTTCCCTATTGTGTATCCCTACTATCTTCCCAATGAGAAAGAGGAGAGGTACCCCTGGCCCTCAGGAGCTGGCTGGGCACTACCAGGGAGGCCTGATCATTTAAATTTCATATGGCATCAATGATAAGAGAAGCCCACTGTGTAGTGTTGGGAGATTGAGGTCTGGATTAGGTACTTTTTTATTGCCGGGACCAATTTCCTGACAAAAGCAATTTAAGGAAAGAAGGGCTCATTTTGGCTCACAGCTCTAGGGGATACGGTCCATCCTGGTGGGGAACGCATGGTGACAGGAGCACGAGGTGACTGGTAATGGTGAGTCCACAGTGAGGAAGCAAAGAGCGATGAATGCTGGTGCTCAGCCAGCTCTCCTGTTTTTACGTAGTCCAGGACCCCAGCTCATGAAATGGTGCTCCTGTTATGGTTTGATCCAGGTGTCCCCCACCAACAAATGAATGTGTTCTGGGTAATCGATCCTCAGCTGATGGCAGTTTAGATTTTACAAACTCAATGGAGCTGTGTTGTTGGGGGTGAACTTTTGGGGGGGTATAAGCCAGCTCCCCCTTGCCAGTATTTGGCACACCTTCCTGCTGCTGTTTCCAGTGCTGTGGCAGAGGTGATGTCCACCCCTCTGCTCATGCCATCATTTTCCCTGCCAGGATGGAGTCTCCCCTTGAGTCCGTAAGCCAAATAAACCCATTCCTCCACAAGCCGCCTTTTGTTTGGGTTCTTTCTGAGCAGCAACTACAAAGCTGACCGCAACAGCTCCCCATAGTAAAACTGAGTCTTCACACCTCAATGAGTATAACCAAGATAATCCCTCAAGGCATGCCCAGAGACTAACTAACCCATCTAGTTAACCCCTCGTAGACAATTCTAGGTCCTTGTCAACTGGACAGTCAACATAAACCATCACAGAAGGGGACTGTGGTAGTTTCAATGGATGGCCCCCAATAGATTCAGGAGTTTTATTAAAAGCTTTTCTCCAGCTGCCTGGCTGGAAGAGGCGTCACTGGAGCCGGATCTTAGGGTCCAGCCCTAAGGTGTTACTTGGGGGCAGATCTGGAATTGCAGCCTAAGATTTGCAGAGAGCAGTCTGAGCTCTGCCTGAGGTCCCTGCTGTTGGGCTGCCTGAGTGTGCTTGCTTTTGGAGGTGCTGGTGGTGGTTTTCTTTCTCTGCTGAATTGGTAAGTGTTGCAGTCAGCTTTCTAGTTGCTGCGCAGAAAGAACCCAAGCAAGAGCGGTTTGTGGAGGAATGGGTTTATTTGGCTTACGGACTTGAGGGGAGACTCCATTCTGGCAGGAAAAACAATGGCATGAGCAGAGGGCTGGACATCACCTCTGCCACAGCACTGCAAACAATGGCAGGAAGGTGTGCCAAACACTGGCAAGGGGAAGCTGGCTTATAACCCCATAAGCCCACCCCCAACAACACAGCTTCATCGAGGCTGTAAAACCCAAACTGCCATCAGCTGAGGATCGATCTATCAGAACACATTCAATTGTTTGTGGGGGACACCTGGATCAAACCATGACCGTAAGCTTCAGATTTCCTTTTTCCTCACATAACCTGGGCCTGGTTTGGAGGCAAACCTTCCAGCAGTGTGAGCTGTCTACAGCAGGGATCCAGAGTCCCAGAGGGGAGTCTAGTCCTATACTGACTCTGAGTATCAGCCACATCACTTTGACTTCTGACCTACAGAAACCAGATCAGAATGCTTCTCTCGTCTAATAGTTAGGTGTGTGATAACTTGCTGCAAAGCCATAGAAGATGAGCTAGCCTTATCCCAGCTGATGGCAGTAACCATTGCTTCTCTCATGGCTGTAGCTCCACCCAGTTCTCTGTTAAGAACCCCAAGAGGTCCTGCTCTTGCTCATACAGGGATGGCCTCCGGCAACGCACATTGGAAAGCCTGCCCCTAACTTCACGGCCGCTGCTGTCGTGGATGGCGCCTTCAAGGAGGTCAAGCTTTCGGACTACAGGGGGAAGTATGTGGTCCTCTCTTTTTACCCACTGGACTTCACTTTTGAGTGCCCCACGGAGATCATTGCTTTTAGCAACCGTGCCGAGGATTTCTGAAAACTGGGCTGCGAGGTGCTGGGAGTGTCTGTGGACTCTCGGTTCACCCACCTGGCATGGATCAATACCCCTCAGAAGGAGGGAGGCTTGGGCCCCCTTAACATCCCCCTGCTCGCTGATGTGACCAGAAGCTTGTCCAGTAATTATGGCATGTTGAAAAGTGATGAGGCCATCGCTTACAGGGGCCTCTTTATCATCGATGCCAAGGGTGTCCTTCAACAGATCACAGTCAATGACTTACCTGTAGGGCGCTCTGTGGATGAAGCTCTTCGCTTAGTCCAGGCCTTCCAGTTCACGGATGAGCATGGGGAAGTCTGTCCCGCTGGCTGGAAGCCTGGCAGTGACACCATCAAGCCCAATGTGGATGACAGCAAGGAATACTTCTCCAAACACAACTAGGCTGTGACCAGCAATGAACTTGAGTTATTGGATCCCACCTGTGCCCACACCTGCGTATTCTTACTGGGCCATAAAAATCTGCTTGCTCCTCTAAGATCTGTAGTCTGGGGGAGGTCTGGAACCTGGGCCAAGATATTCTCATTCCCCGCCTGGGATCTGGTGAATAGTGTCCCCCACTTCTGAGTCCACCCAGCTAGGCACAAGTCTAAAGTTAACCAATAAAGTATTAGGGACTGGAAATTAAAAAAAAGAACCCCAAGAATTCCTTCTGCAGAGATGATCTAATCCATCCAAGCTCTGCTCACAGCTTTCCCCAAAGCACCTGACAGAAGCGTCCTCTTAGGCAGAGTCCCTTCTAATGTCTTCTTACTGGGATGCCCA
Source organism: Zapus hudsonius (assembly GCA_004024765.1). Classification (NCBI taxonomy): domain Eukaryota; kingdom Metazoa; phylum Chordata; class Mammalia; order Rodentia; family Dipodidae; genus Zapus; species Zapus hudsonius. Next base: position 7,336 of record PVHP010034782.1, read on the forward strand.
AGGCTCCCCATAGCGTGTGCTCTTGTCTGTGACGTGTGACAAACCCAAATCCTTCTGTGGCAGATGTGTCCTGGCTAGAGGACGCTGGTACCCAGCTAGGCCGGGCAACTCAGGCCCAAGGGAAAAAGTGCTGAGCTGGATGTCTGAGCTCCGAAATTGGCTTGAACATTCACCTACCAGGTGACATAACACAACCACCTGCTTCCCGGGATCTTTATGTTTTCCGGAGTAGAGTGAGAGGATGGGGTACAGGACCTTTGGGTAGCTGCACTAGGGTGGAGAGACCTGGGGTGTCGGGCAGCTCTTGGTTTAATCTCCACTCTTCTTTAACGAGCTCTTCCTAGACTGCTTTGTCTCTAAATTGGCCCTGGCAATTACAACAGGTCTGGTGTGAGGATTCAATTAAGTGTAAATTCCTTGGACCACACAGAAGGTCTGATACTGTGTACAGTTTCAATGCACACATAATTCATAGCAGTAAGGAGTATTTTGATTGTAGAGGGTATCCATGTTAACTAGTACTGGTCTTGCACATCAGAACAGGTGACTGATGAAAGTACCTCCCAGCAACTGGGTGCCACTGGGGTCCAGTGACTGATAAGCACCTAAAGGTCAATGTGTATTTTTCCATCAGGGCACTGTGACTAAAATTCCCAGAAAATGTTTCCTCTCCATTCACTCCTTCCACTGGGGTTGTGGCCTATGCCCTGTGATATAGATTTGTAACCTTTGCTGGTATATATGAAAGTGACACACATTCACATCTGCAGCTGTCACACGTGCACCTGTGGCCTCTCACCTGCCCTGAAGCTCAAGGAGTTTTTAAAATATTTTATTTATTCATTTTCAAGCAGAGAGAGAGAGAGAATGCACCAGGGCCACCACCTTGTGGGTCTGGCTTATGTGGGTCCTGGGGAACTGAACCCAGGGCCTTAGGCACTGGAGGCAAGTGCCTTAACCGCTGAGCCATCTCTCCAGCCCTCCAGGAGTTTTTAATTTCTATAACGCATTAACTCCTTCTGGTTAGCTTCTGCTGCAGAAGCCCCTTCCCTTCAGTCTTCTTGGGACTGCCCAGAGCCCCTGGACATGGGAAAACACGTGCACAGTGTCCATCTGTGTGGGATCACGGCTCACAGAGCCATGGCTTTAATCTGGAGTCTGCTCACGTGCTTGGAGCCCTGCCTGAGTGGATGTTCCCCACACCACCTCACATCAAGTGGATGTTTCTTTTGGAGCCTTGCTGTGTCTGTGAAGTGGGAAGGGTCTCAGAGCCATATGCTGACTCACCATAGACCCTCTGTCCCCCATAGACTCATGGGTTTGTGATGAAGCTGGTGGAGCCTTTGGGAGGCGGAGCTCTGATGGAGGAGGGGTGTCCCTGGGGACTGACCTGGAGGTTTCGTGATCCAGCCACCCTTGCTGTTCTCTCCTGGCTGATGTGATATTCGACTGTCTGCCGTGCCACGCTTTCCCTTCAGCGATGAAGCCAAAATCAACCCTTCCCTTCCACCAGCTGCTTCTGCTCAGGTGTTTTTTTTTCCCCAGCCATGATAAAGTAATTACAGCATCTTTCCTGAAGACTGCCATTATGATGTACAGGTGACTTGGACAAAATGCCACCACTTTTCCTCTCTATTTTTTAAATTTAAAATGCATTTATTTATTTATTTATTAAATATATTTTTATTGTCCATAATGAGTTACATTATTTAGTGGGCAAACAATGCGTTGTTATCCCGAATTCCCCAATTCCCCTCCTCCCCATCCCTGATCAGTTGGATATCCTCCTCCGTGGGCTGTCTGTATTAGTCCTTGTGGCAAGGGATCCTGGATATCTTAGTACTCATCCCGGTCTTCCTGGCCCAAGTGTGTTGTTACTGATGGGTGCCATGCCTCTGGACCGTCTCCCCCACCACGGCTCTCACAGTCTTTCCGCCCCTCTTCCGCTCAGTTCCCTGAGTCGTGGTGGGTGAGTAATAAGGCTGCTTTAATGTTGCGAGCTTAGGGGTCCTTGTGTTGAAAATCCTTGGTTTCTGTCTCAATGTGCATTTATTTATTTGCCAGAAGAAAGAGTGAGAAAGGAGGTGGGAATGGGCACACCAGAGTCTCCAGCCACTGAAAACGAACTCCAGACGTATATACGTGCCACTTCGTGCAGCTGGCTTTACGTGGGTACTGGAGAATTGAACTTGGGTCGTGAGGCTTTGCAGGCAAGTGCCTTGGCCATTGAGTCATCTCTCGAGCTCTTCCTCTCTATCTTTCAGGCCTCTACCTGTTCCAAGTTCAGTTCACTTGTCTAAACTTGCAGTAAGTACCTCCAGAGAAGTATAGCCAATGGAAGATTGAGCAAAATGATTTCATGTTATTACGAAGCTAAGAAAGCAGAAAGTCAGGTCCAGGGGGCAGGAGATTAGCTCTGGTCTGTTTGAGGGTCTGAGAATGAGGAAGGCCAGTGGTGGAGGTCCCATCCAAGGGCAGAAGAGACTGATGTCCCAGCTTCTGCAGTCAGGCAGAGAGAAGAGTTAGTGAAAGAGACGGAATCCATGAATATTTTTCTTACCCTGTGTGCTAGTTTGAATGTATGGCCCATAGACTCAGGCCTGAAACCTGAGTTCCGGTGGGTGGAGACCTGCTGGAGAAGGGAGGCGTCCCTGGTGTGGGTCTTGGAGTCCAGCCCCACTGGGTGTGTTCAGTGCAGTTTGAGCTCTGGCTGTTCGGGGTTTTTTTTTTGTGTTTGCTGGTGCTGGTCTTTCTCTCTCTCCTCTCTCTTTCTATCCTGCGATGCATGCTGGAACGAACCATCTTCTTCTATGATGGAACGTCCCCTGGACTCTGTAAGCCTGAAATAGACCCTTTTCTCCCATGAGTCAGGTCTGGTTGGAGGTTTGACCCTGCAACGTGGAACTGACTCAACATCCTGCCTTTTGTTCTGTGCTCCTCGTGGGATCACACGATGCCAACCACACCGAGGAGGGCACACTGCTTTACTCAGTCTCGCCCAGAAATCCCTTGTGTTACTATAACAACATGCCCAAGACTGGGTAAACTCACAAACAACAGAAATTTATTTTGTTACAGTTTGGGGAAGCCCCAAATCAAGGCGGGCACCAACAGGTGCTCTTGCTTCCAAGATGGCTCTTGCTCCATGGCCAAAGACGGCCAAAGGCAAAGGGGGCAGAAAATCCCCTCAACGTCTCTTATCAGAGCATCAATCCATAACTTATCACTTCTGAAAGGCCCTGCCTCTTAATACCACCATCTTGGGGCTTAAGTTCTGACAGGCATTTTGGAGGGACGCATAGCAAACTCGACAGACAAAGGGAATGATGGCTAATGAAATATCTGGGTACCTGAGAGCCGAGTCAAGGTGACACACAAAATCAGCCACACAGCCTCTCCCTTGTCTGTCCCTATAATCCCTCCCCTCCCTAAAGGTGCTCGGATGACTCAGAGTCTTCAGACCTGTGCTTGAATCTGTCCCTGGGAATCGGGTATTTTGGAACCTGAGCGCCCCTCTGCACCAGGCATCACGTCCGGTGCTTGGGAAAAAGGAGGGACAAGAGAGAGAACATTACTGCTGTCCAGAGGCCTCCACCTCTGGATAAGGGAGAGAATCCCGGTGACTCCGAGAATAAGTGAGGTAACTACAGAATCGGCTCTCTACCGAGGAGGGACTCACGGGGAGAGGAGGGTGCGGAGTGAGAGAAGTACTGGAGAGCTAGTGACCAGGTGAGATCTTCCTGAGGAGATGCAGGAGGTGGGTGGATACAGACCAATGGCAGGGCGCCATGCTTGCACGCAAGAGAGGTGTCAGAGTATGTCAGGTCCTCATGGGAGTCTGCTAGGGCCTCACCCAGTGCCGAGACCTGGTGCCTTAAACAACAGACATTTCCTTTCTCCTAGGTGTGAGACTAGACTCAAGATCAGAGAATTGGCAGGTGTGATCTTGGCTGAGAACGGATGGCCATCTTCTCCTCATGGCTGTTCTGTACAGACTGCTCTGACCTTGCCTTCTGTGTCGTTTCGAACCTCTCACTACACTGGCACAGTCATCTTCATTAGGACTCACCTGAAGAGCCTCGTTCTCATTTAGTGAGCCTGTATGTCAAGCCCTGTCTCTACATATGGTCTATATACAAAGTACTGGGAAAGAGATGTCAACATGGTGGGTATGCTTTTAGCACCTTAAAGTCCTTTAGGAGTTTCAGGCCTGTAGGCTTTGACCAAGAAGTGTTTGGATTCTGTTGAGGACATTGAGTCCTGATGAAGTTAAGTGACCCAATGACATTTAGTGGCTTTGAGAACATGGAAGTCTTCTCTGCATTTTCATTGGCCTGGTTGGGTGTCTTGCACGACGGGACCCCTCGGAGGGGGCGCCAGCTGGTAGGCACCCTTCTCAACACACTTGTGATGGTCTGCACATGTCATTTTTCCATCACTACCCACGGATTTGAGTTCATTGCCATGGGCATGTCTGGAAGGTGCTGGAAGCTTCTGTCTAGCTGTCCAATCAAAGAAGGGAGAGAAAGTTTTTCAGGTAAGGGGCTGGGCAATTAGTTTCTGCATTTTATTCTTCCTTGATGTTTTAGAGAAAAACGCAACTTTGTTAATTAAAAAAATATTTATTTATTTATTTGAGAGAGAGAGAAAGAGGGAGAGAGAAAGAGAGAGAGAAAGAGAAAGAGAGAATGGGTGCGCCAAGGCCACTAGCCTCTGCAAACAAGCTCCAGATGTTTGTGCCACTTTGTACATCTGGCTTTACGTGGGTACTAGGGAATCAAACCCTGGCTTTGAAAGCAAGCACCTTAACCGCTGAGCCATCTCTCCAGCCTCCTTGGTTAAGTTTTATATGAGTTCTTTGTTAATTTATTTAGCTAGACGTGGTGGTGCACGCCTTTAATCCCAGCACTTGAGAGGCAGAGGTAAGAGAATCACTGTAAGGTTTGAGGCCAGCCTGGAACTGTAGAGTTCAAGGTCAGCCTGGGCTAGAGTGAGACTATACCTTCGAACAAACAGACAAACAAAAAAGTTTAGTTTGTGGGCTGGGGAGAAAGCACTTGCCATGGCAGCCTGAGTACCTGAGGTCAGTTCCACAGACCTCATGGAAGAGCGAAGCGGTGTAGACTCCTGGAATTCCAGGATACTAAGGAGAAGGAAGGCAGAGACAGGAGTATTTCCCCATTGGACCCAAGGGTGCAAAACAATGACCAGAGACTTCCTGGAAGAGGTGGAAAGTGAGACTCTTGAGCCCAGAAAGTTGTTCTCTGACCTTCATATGGCATGTGGGTGCCCACCCCCCCACAGAAACACACACACACATGCACACTCACACTTACATCACACACACACACACACACACACACACACACACACACACGCACACATGCTGGAAAACTTTCATTTGCTCTCAGGAGTCTCAGTTCATTCTTGGAGTGAAGACTTAGACTAAGATTCGGGGAGCTTTGATGATGGGGAGAGGGAACTTGTCAGGAGATCTGAGCTCAAAATTCTGGCCCAGCTACCAAGGACTGTGGGTTAATTGAGCGGAAACAATGACTCAGTCAATTGTCATTCGAGTCAGACCACAAGTCTGCCACACTATATCATCAAAGCCAAGGAATTCTGGGAAAGAATGATTAGCCTCATTCATTATGTGCAGAGTCTGAAGACACTTGAAAAACGCCAGATTACCAAGTCGCTGGGGCAGAACCTGGAAAAGATAAAGTTATAATTGAAAGCTACTTACGTGATATATTTTCAATGAGTTCCACTTTCTACTTCCAGCACGGTAAGAAATCTCAAATAATTGTTTTTGGCCAGAGCTAAATTTAGAGCCTCGGAGTTGGATGACACTGACGCTCCCTCTGAAGTCGGGTTAATGGCTTCTCGTTGTTCACAGAGAGCCACCATTGAGCGCCTACTGTGTGCATGCCCCTGACAGGCTCCTGTCATCATCTGCTGTAATCCTGGCTACAGCTGCCAAATTTACGGGAAAAAATGACAGCATGCCAGGGCTACACTTGAATTCATATAAATATGAAAATTCAAACTCAGAAAGATTTCCAAATAGTGCTTCAGACAAACTTATACTAACAAACATGGTCTGAATTCAAATGCAGCCGAGCAGACAGGACTTGTTCTCTGCCCATCCATAGGGAAGGAGATCTCACCATCCCCAGTTTTCTGAGGAAGAGCTCGAACTCCTTGGAGTCTTTCTGGGCTCCTGCAGCAACGGTCTGTACACAGTCCTCTGGATTTCAAAGTTCCCGGCCTTGGGGAGATAGATAGTGGGTAAAATACTTGTCTAGCAAGCTTGAGGACCCGAGTTCAATCCCCAGAATTTAAAGCTGAGTGTGGTAGTGCACGTTTGTAATCCCAGCGCTGGGGAGGTGGAGACAGGAGGATCCCTGGGACTTGATGGCCAATCTAGTTGGTCTAATTGGTAAGTGCCAGGTCAATACGAGACTCCTCTAAAAAAAAAAAAGTGGATGGTGTGCCTGAGGAGTGACACCAGGACTTTTCTTTGGAACGCACACACACACACACACACACACACACACACACAAGCATTAAAAAGTACAAATCAAAGTTCCTGCCTTGCCAGCATGGGTGCATCACCTGCCCCCGTTCTCTGGAAGCAAGCTCCTGTCTAGCAGGACCACAGACTGGCTGCTTCATCTTGGGCCTGTACCTAATGAGGCTCTTGACAAGCATAATAGCATGGAAGGTATCATATGGCAATTAGTCAATTAACGGTTACTTTTCATTATAAACAAGCAACACATTTATTTGCAAAAATTAGGGGGGGGAATAGTGAAATAGGAAATAAGAAAACAAATCATGTCGATTTTTATTTCCAAACAAATCCATTCCTATTTGGTTTTTTAAACTATAAAATTTCATCTCCGATGTGGCTTCCAGTTTGAACGGCCTTGACATGCAAATGTCCCCAGTTTATCTCGGTGAATGTGACTTTTTCTCCAGAACAGACTTGAATTAATGAGCTGGTTTAAATCATATTCAGTCTGACAAATATCTGTTGAATGCCTGCCATGTGCATGGTGCTGAGTTAGAGCCTGCGGGGGTTACAAAGATGAATAAAGCAGCCCTCGGCTTGAGCAGGCTGTAAACCCATGTAGAACGGACGGGAGGATAAGAGAAGGGCCACCCAGACAGAAGTAGGTGCCAGCTGATGGGTGGAGGCGAGGCAGGGAGCGTGGAAGGAAGGTTGGAGAGTCTGACACTGGAAAGGGAGCTGGCAGGAAGGACGGCTGACATCAGTGGCATTGGACTGCACAACCCGGAGGACAGGATGCGAGGTGTGGAGCCACCCGGGCCTGCTCTTGGCAAGAGTGGCCGCTGTGCCTTGGACCTCTAACCAAGTGCACAGTTGGCTCACCCGGATTCTGAGTAGCTGCTCCATGCAGGAGAAGGGGGTCAGGAGAGGAAAGGGGGTGTGCTCTGGAAGAGGCTTTGGGAAGAGGGAGGTCCCCACCAGTGATGGCGGTGGAAATGTAGAGCAGGATGTGGAGAAGCAGGGAAGCGTTTGTGCATTTGTGGGCTCATGTGTACGCATATGTGTGCCAGATTCACGCCCATCACGTGCACCTGTATGCACACGCATGTGTACACTCACATGTGCGAACCTGTGCATCTATAATCTATGTACGTGTGTGTGTGTATGTGTGTGTGTGTGGTGAGACAGAGACACTGTGGGCACACCAAGACCTCTTACAAACAAATTCTAGATGCATGAGCCACTTTGTGCAGTTGGCTTTGTGTGCGTACTAGAGAACTGAACCCAAGCCGGCAGGCTTTGCATGCAAATACTTTTAACCTCTGAGCTCTCTCCCCAGCCCTTGCCTGGCTTTTAGATGCATACGTGTGCACCCAGACATCACTCTGCTCCTTCTGGTTAGCTGGGCATGCTCAGAGCTTGCTCCATGTGCCCGCCATGAGCTCCAGGAGATGTCTTTCCTTGGACTAACGGCTCACAAAGCCGGCTGCCATTTTTTTCCCCAGGAAGGCGCGCTCCATCTTCAAGTCTGTACTCCACGAACAACTTTGAAAAGATGATCTGGGACTCAAGACAGCCAGCACTTCACTCACAAGATGTCCAAGGAGAGATGAGAATGACCGGAGGACAAGTGCCTTCCGTCGGGAATCAAGGGCTGACAGCTTAGTTGGGGAAACAGGACCCCTGGAAAGAAGCTCATCTGGTAACTGAAGAGACACATGGGGTACCGGTGTCACTGAGGAAGATGTGACCAATGTGGACGGGGACTGGAGATCTCTCTAAGGAGGTGACATTTACATCCCGGGCAGGGCACCTCCAAGGGCTTAAGCCTGGGTGTAAGCATCAGATTTGAGTTTTCTCCGCTCCCCTGGCTGATGTTCAGGAGGTCTTTGGAGGGCTCCCTTAATCAGCGACAAGCCTCACTGTTTCTGATTGAATTCTTAATCTAGTGGCTCAATCTGACATCCAATGGGCTTTGGCTTCCATAGTCTCAGAATCAAACCTGGCTTTTAAATTGGATCACTGACGTCCCTGCTGTTCCTGCTGTAAGCCCTGGGCTTTTCCTTATCTCTCTGCTGTCCTCATGTCAGGCGCTCACGGGGGCTTTTTTGAATTGGTCAAGCAAGACTCCAGACCCAGGGCGGGGCTGCAAACTCCATTAGGAAGGGAAAGGAGCCGATCAAAGCCTGGGGCACCGAGCCTTTGAACCACAGATAGCTGGATGACCCTTGGCTTGGCGCGGTCTCCAAGGGGGAGAAAGCCTATGGCTTAATTCTTTGCAAGCAGAGAGGTGGGGAACTTGGCTCTCTCCATTTGCTGGGAGAGCTCAGTTTGGATTTGGTTCACAGGATCTGCGGTGGATGCCAGGTCATCTCGGACAGGCCTGCTCTAAGCTGGGGGTTTCTTGGAGACTTCCCAGTGAGCTTAGATACATGGAGCAGGTTTTCTCATCTTCCCAGCCCCACGCTGTGATTCCATATGAATATACTCAAGCCTAATCTGTGAGTAAGGTGGCACCGTGGGCCTTTGGCTTTGGCCATCTGGACCCTAAGAAGTGTCCACACCTCAGCAGGAGCCTCTTTCTATTTCCCTGAAGTGCCACACTCTTCCCACAGCCATGTCTTTTCTTTAGCCTGGAAGGCAGCCTACCCCACATGACTCCATCTTGTCTGCATCATCCTTCTTTTCTCTTCTTCCTAGAAGTTCTCACCACGCACCCTCCTCCACCCCGCCTGCTCTGGCCTGCTTGGAGCTCCTCTGTACCTCTCTCTTATAACACCAGCCATGGTTTTTATGGTTTAATGTCTCCTTTGTCACACAAAAGCGCCAGGAGGAGAGGTGTTTTATTTGCTCCTGATTATCCCCTGAAAGTATCCCGTCTTAAATTAAAATGGTCTCATTATGATTGTTGGTTTTAAAAAATATTTTATTTATTTATTTTCAAGCAGAGAGAGAGAGAGAGAGAGAGAGAGAGAGAGAGAGAGAGCGCACCAGGGCCACCACCTTGTGCATCTGGCTTATGTGGGTCCTGGGGAACTGAACCCGGGGCCTTAGGCACTGGAGGCAAGTGCCTTAACTGCGGAGCCAACTCTCCAGCCCTATGATTGTTTTTTGAGAGAGTCTCTCATTGGCCTGGAGATCACCAGTTAGGCCAGCCTGGCTGTCCATTGAGCCCCAGGAATCCTCTGTCTTCACTTCTCCAGAGCTGGGATTAAAGGCATGGGATACTCTGCCTGGCATTTTCACATGGGTTCTGGGGATTGAACTCGGGTCCTCGTGTCTGCAAGGCAAGTGCTTTGCCAACAAGCTATCTCCCTAGGGGACTCTTGTGAGCATTTTTAGCATCTTAGGGTCTCGTCTCTCTTCTCTGTCCTGAGCCCCAGCATCTAACATGGCCCAGCAAAGAGTAGCCTCCTTTGGATGCTGGGAGTGGGGGCCGGGTGGGGTGGGACTGTGCCTCTGGAAGGTCATACTTACCTTGACCTCCAACAATTTGCAGGATTTAAAATTTTCCTTGGGCTGGGAGAGCACTCAGCAATTCAAGGTGCTAAAGCCAGATGTACAAAGTGATGTATGCATATGGAGTTCCTTTGCAGCTGCAAGAGGTCCTGGAACATCCATTCTGTCTCTCTCTCTCTCTCTCTCTTTCTCTCTCTCTCTCTCTCTCTCTCTCTCTCTCTAATAAATATAATAAAATATTTTTGATGAGAATTTTTTTTCTATTTTTTTTTTTCGGTTTTTCGAGGTAGGGTCTCGCTCTAGTCCAGGCTGACCTGGAATTCACTATGTAGTCTCAGGGTGGCCTTGAACTCAAGGCAATCCTCCTACCTCGGCCTCCCGAGTGCTGGGATTAAAGGCGTGCGCCACCACACCCGGTTTGAGAATATTTTTTTAAAAATAAAAAAAAAATAAAAGCCAGGCGTGGTGGTGCACGCCTTTAATCCCAGGCAGAGGTAGGAGGATCACCATGAGTTCAAGGCCACCCTGAGACTACATAGTGAATTCCAGGTCAGCCTGGGCTAGAGCGAGACCCTACCTGGAAAAAAAAAATTAAAAAAATTAAAAATCCTCAATGTATGAGATTTTAACCAGGATTTGACCTTGGGAAGTCTTCATGTCTTTATGTAAAAGAAAGAAAATAGTAAAGCTAGTGTAACAACGTTCTAGGGATCACTGTGAGAATCAAATGAGCTAATATATGTGGATAAAGTGGGGTGTTGGTATTTTTGTATAGCCTGCTGAGTCCTCCCCCTCACCCCCTCTTAAGGTCTCTGGGGTTCCTTACTTGGGGGTGTTATGGTGACACCCCTGTCCTCCTCCTGTTGAGATACCTGAGGAGGTGAAAATTACCTATTCATAGATTTGGGAATTCCCTACATCCGGAGTTGTCACAAATAAAGGGGTTGGTTTTCCTCCATGTGAGGTGACCTAGGAGGTGTCCTGCGAACAGGATGTGTTTTGGGGAGCAAGCAGGTGCCTCTCTAGCTCAGGAAGCAGGGGGCAGTCTGCAAGCCTGGGGTTGGTCTTTACAGAGCAGAGCGCAGGTGCGCCCTGGTTCTTTCTCCCAGCCAGAGAGGGATGCCTCAGGCCCTGCTTGGAGCACCCCGCTGAAAGTGGCGACAGACGGCTGCTGCGCCAGTCCCCAGGAAGGACTGTGCACATCTCCCTGAGAGATCTGTCAGCGATGGAATATCCAGGTGAACTGGTTTCCAAGTCCATCGAATTGGTGTACAGAAAATGTGTACCTTGCCTTCTGGTCTGACAATGTTGCTGATTGTCTCTGGGTGGTGGCTTTCATGGATGCATCCGCCTCCGAACAGAGGTGTCCAGGGCTCTCCAGCAGACTCCAGAGCTTCCTTGGCCTTCGGACGAGTGATCCAAGTGAGTGGACTAGAGCCTGTAGCCACAGCACTCCTCACTGTGGAGCTTCTTGCTGGCCAGGCCTATCGGCACACAGTAGGCCTACTTGTGCCAGAGGTTAGGATGGGCCAGTGTTCCTCCCGGAGGGACAGTCAGTGGACGGACAGATCTCTCTATGTCTCATCCAGTCAGCTATCTATCTACCTACCTACCTATCTACCTACCTACCTATCTATCTATCTATATATCTATATATCTATCTATCTTTCTATCTATCTATCATCTTTCTTTCTTTCTTTCTTTCTTTCTTTCT
>PVHP010034783.1:0-18870 GCA_004024765.1 Zapus hudsonius
TCTCTCTCTCTCTCTCTCTCTCTCTCTCTCTCTCTCTCTCTCTCTCTCTCTCTTTAGAAATAAATAAATAAAATATATAATTGTCTGGGGACATAAGCACCTGAGCAGAGGGATATGAAGAAGAACATATAATTGAAATATGCTTGCAGTGATAAGAAGTGAGTTTAAACCTTGAGGCTATCTAGATGCTCGTTGATCCAGGGTCAGGTGTAATAAGACCTTTGTGTTAAATTTCAACAAAATTCACTGAAGAGTTTTCTTTTTTTAAAAAAAATATTTTATTTATTCATTCTCAAGCAAGGAGATACACACACACACACACAGAGAGAGAGAGAGAGAGAGAGAGAGAGAGAGAGAGAGAGAGAGAGATCACCAGGGTTACCACCTTGTGGGTCTGGCTTACATGGGTCCTGGGGAATTGAACCCAGGGTCTTAGGCACTGGAGGCAAGTGCCTCAACCGCTGAGCCATCTCTCCAGCCCTACTGAAGAGTTTTCATTGGAGTAGTGACTAGTTATAATGCATATTTTAAAACACACCAGCTGGCTACTATGTGCAGAAAAGACAATGCCTGTGAACCATACAGTAAAAAGAGGGTCCCATTTGGGGTTTCTTGGAAAAATCCAGGCAAGAGATTGTGGCACATTTACCTATGCTGTTAACAGAGGAAGGGTTCGTATTATAAGGAGGATTTGAAGGCAGAACTTGCAGCATTTACTAAGACATTAAATAATAAGCCACAAAATCAGTAGTCAAGTTATTCCCAGGCTTTGTCCTGAGCTGTGAGGCTAATAGCACTGCCATTTCCTAGGTGTGGGAGGGGCAAGTATAGGAAGTGAGGGGAGAGTTGATGATTAAATGTTTGCTTGTAAATATGCAAAGCTTGAGGTACTGATGAAATATTTGAAAGGGTTTGTCTTGTATTATGGACAAAGTGTAGAGTGGGATAGGGTTAACACAATGTACAAATAAGATAGGAAACTGCATGAAATTAATGTAATTTGAGAAGAGGAATGAAAAGAAAGCATTTTAGAGGCTGTTGTGGTCAACTTTCTAGTTGCTGTGCAGAAAGAACCCAAACAAAAGCGGCTTGTAGAGGAATGGATTTATTTATTACGGACTCAAGGGGAGACTCCATCCTGGCAGGGAAAACAATGACATGAGCAGAGGGCTGGACATCACCTCTGCCACAGCACTGCAAACAGCGGCAGGAAGGTGTGCCAAACTGGCAAGGGGAAGCTGCCTTATAACCCCATAAGCCCACCCCCAACAACACAGCTTCATCAAGGTTGTAAAACCCAAACTGCCATCAGCTGAGGATCAATCTATCAGAACACATTCATTTGTTTGTGGGGGACACCTGGATCAAACCATGACAGAGACAGAGAGAGGGTCTCTTGTGGTTTGGAGCTCACCAGTTAGACTAGAGTAGCTGGCCTCCAAGCCAGGGTTTCTCCCATCTCTGCCTCCCCATCACTGGGACTACAGACTCCCACCAGCATTTACATAGGTGTTCTCTAGAGGAAACAGAGTTGATAGAATGGAGTATAATAAAAGGGAATTTATTGGAGAAGCTTACGACAGTCCAACAATAGCAGTCTGCAGGCCCACAGGTGAAGAAACTAGTAGCTGTTCAATCCATGTTGCTGGAAGTCTCAGCAGCCCCAATCCAGCCCAGAAGGCCTGATGGTTCCCTGGGGAGCAGTGGCTGACAGTCCATGATGTGAGGCGGAGGAAACTGAGTTCCAATGTCCTGGAAAGGTAGGAGAGCAGGATGCGAGTGCAAGTCATGAACAAGCACCAGCAGCCGGGGGAGGAAGGAAGAGTGTCTCCTCCTAAGCTTCATTATATTAGTCTCCTTATGGAAGGCCAACCCAAGATTACTATGGATTAGCTCAAATTGACAAATTTAACCATCACAAGTCTTCTCCAAAATCCCAAAAGGATTTTGTCAATCCTTCCTGCAGGTAATGTCAGAGACCCGCCCAAAATTATTATGGATTAGATCAAGTTGACAAATTTAACCATCACAAGTCTTCTTCAAAGTCCCAAAAGGAATTTGTCAATCCTTCCTGCAGGCGAGCTCAGAGACCTGCCCAAGATTATTATGGATTATTACATTGGTCAAGTTGATAAATAAACTTAACCATCACAATAGGTGATGGCATTTTGAACTTAAGTCCTTACACTTGTGAGGCAGGCACTTTATTGACTGAGCAGTCTTTCCAGCCACTGCTTCTCAATACTTAGAATCATGTGTCGGGCTGGAGAGATTGCTCAGCAGTTAAGGCACTTGTGTGCAAAGCCTAACGATCCAGGTTTGATTCTCTAGTGCCCATGTAAAGCCAGATGCACAAAGAGGCATATATGTGAAAAGGACTTCCTTTTCAGTGGCTAGAGGCTCTGGTGTGCCCGTTCTCTCTCTCTCACTCTCTCCATTTACTTGCAAATAAAAATATTTTAAAAATATCAATGACTAATCCCCTCACAAAAATAATCAAGTCATATTCATTAGGAAGGGACAAGGTTGAGGATTTTTTGGAGAAAAGCATAGAACTGCTGTGAGTTTATGTATTGACTATACAAACTTTCCATATTTTGTCAGTTTCAAGGAAAAAGAAACACTAAAATTTCATTCTCATTCTATAGCTTCTGAAACTTCTGCCATAAATTTGTCCTAAATACTGTCTATGAAGAATAGGAAGTTGAAATAATTGACTTTTTTCTTAATCTGTTTCAAGATGTGACAATAAAAAGTTCAACAGTCTTTCAAGGGGCAAAGTACTCAATAGTAATTAACTTGAATGAAGTGGAATGCTAGCCAGATTATTCAAGATCTGTTTTTGTGTCCTGTATACCTTCTGTCACATCTTCCTAAAGTATATAGGTACCACATTCACAAAAAAGAAACAGAGATCTATAAGCCTATAAACAGAGAGAACATTATTCTCAACACCATGCCAAGCAACAGAATGAGAAAGAGGAGACATGATTTAAGGAAATTTCAGTAATAAGAAATGTATTTACTTCATGGGCCTGAAATGAAAAAAAAACTAATTATTAAAATATCTGAAATAAGGTACAGCACTCTAAATATTATTATCTGAAGAATAATCAGTTTTATTTTAAAAAAGAGTTTGTTATATAATCAAAATAACTTAAAAACTGGAATATACATTGGAAAATCAATATTTCAAGTTGAATTTCATCTTATGTGTTTAGGGTGCTCGATTGCACATATACTTAGACAACAATTATTTTTCAACTATTGAGATTTATTTGTTGGTTATATATGAATATGATAGAACAACCTACTAGCTAAAATACTTCAGGACTCCTGTGCATATAATCATAAATTAATAATATTAGCTCCTAGAAGAGCTTAATAAAAATAAATAGATCATTACATTCTATTTGTTCATTTAGCCATCCACAAACTCTTATTGCTCACTTATGAGCCAAACATATCAATCTTTTGTATATATAGATGACTATGAAATTCTCTCCATTTTCAAGGGACCCTTAGTGTAGACATGAGAGCAGACAGAGGGCTTACAGTCAAAAACAGCAATAAATCCTGTGTGTTTAAAGAAATTCTTTCATGTTCAGAGGAACAGATAAAGATGTAAAAATCTTCCTTGGAAGGGAAAGTGAGAACATAGTCTTGGCCATGTGAGTGGGTTGTATGTAGTGTGGCCAGAAAGGAGATAGGGTGGTGTGAGAACTCTGACAACAGCAGTTCTCCAATGTAGACTAGGCATTTAAGGCTCAAACAATTCTAATCCAAGAATATAACAATACATATATTTAACTTAGTTTTCTAAATAAAGGTCTTGAAAATGAGAGGATATTTATCCTGCTTGAAAACAAAATATAGTTTCAGTAATTTGAAAATACTTCTTCTTTCCCACCAATATGATTACCTTTCCCCCAAAATCTTGCTAACACTTGTAATTTCTTACTTTTTGATTATAGCCATTCTAGCAGGTGTGAATCACCATCTCACATGAGCATTTTTCTGAGGATTAATCATAATGCACATTTTACTATTTAGCTGCTCCTGAGTACACAGGGTAACTGCGTGAGATGATGGATGTTTTAAATTATTTTACCGTAGTAACCATTTCACTATGTATATCAAACATCATGTTATGAACCTTAAATGCATAGAATACAAATGTCTTTCTGATAGCAAAACAATTGATAAATAAGAACTTGTTTTCCAGGCTTTTGTGAGACAAGGTGGATAATGCTGATTGTCTTTCTAGCTCCTGTGAGCAGAGAAGCACTTTAGGACAATACAGAGGAGGAGATGATAGGACTTAGGGAAGGGATATTTATGGATATAAACCAAGGGCATGGAAAAATCCCTAAACTACTATGTGGAAAAGACATTTTAATATATTTTTTGAGATGGTCTATAGTTTTAAATAAATTCTAAAGTGAGTCATAGCACCAGAAAATTTCAGATCTTTTGCCTTATAATTGGAACTTACTTTGTATATTAGGGTTCTCTAGGGGAAACAGAGTTGATAGAATGGATTATTAAAAAAGGGAATTTATTGGGATAGTTTACGACAGTCCACTAGTAGCAGTCTGTAGGCCCACAAGTAAGGAACCAGTAGCTGTTCAGTCCACGTAGATGGATGTCTCATCAGTCCCAATCCAGCTCAGAAGGCTTGATTAATCCCTGGGGGATGGCTGCTCTTCAGTCCAATATGTGAGGCCCAGGAAACTGGATTCCGATGTCCAGGAAGGGTAGGAGAGCAGGATTTGAGTGCAAGTCACGAACAAGTACCGGCAGCTGGGGGAGGAAGGAAGAGCATCTCCTTCCCTTTAAGCTTCCTTATATTAGTCTCCTTCTGGAAGGCCCACCCAGGATTACTATGGATTAGCTCAAATTGACAAACTTAATCATCACAAGTCTTCTCCAAAATCCCAAAAGGAATTTGTCAGTCCTTCCTGCAGGCAAGGTCAGAGACCCGCCCAAAATTATTATGGATTATATCAAGTTGACAAATTTAACCGTCACACTTTGCATATATTATGATGAAGATTTGTCACTAATTCAGTGAAATATGTTGCATGATGTAATTTGGTGCTAAATCAGTATGCTCTATATTTTGAGATATATTTTTCCCAGATATATTTGCATTTTGAATGTTAAACATCTTTTGAAATATTAACTACAGAGAATGTATTGATAAAATATTGCATGCATAATTCCATCAAAGGGCTAAACAGAATCAGTCATTGAACTACCCTGTAATAGCCTGCATTATGATAATGAAAATGGGGAAGATATTCAAATTAACTGTTTATTTTGTTTGTTTTAAAGTAAAGGTTTCACTCTAGCCCAGGTTGACCTGAAACTTCCTCTGTATTTCTAGGCTGGCCTTAAACTCACAGATATCTTCCT
Organism: Zapus hudsonius; assembly: GCA_004024765.1. Classification (NCBI taxonomy): domain Eukaryota; kingdom Metazoa; phylum Chordata; class Mammalia; order Rodentia; family Dipodidae; genus Zapus; species Zapus hudsonius. Next base: position 5,419 of record PVHP010034783.1, read on the forward strand.
ACCTCTGCCTCCCAAGTGCTGGGATTAAAGGCATGCACCACCACACTGATCTCTTAAAATTAATTGTGAAACACAATAATTAGCAAATTTTGGAAAGATGACATCAGTTTATTACATTTGAAGTAGTTAATTGTAAATTGTCACATGATTTAAATTGCAATATTATATTATACATCATGGCAATATAATCCAAGAAAATAAATAACTTCATAGAAGTGAAAATTTCTTTTGTGGAAATATGTGCACTTTGATAATATCAGCATGTGTTTCCTTAGCAAAATGGCTATTTTTCACTTGCTTCCTTCCAGGGTTGTTAGAAGTACAATAATGCGGCTTGAGCCTGATGGCACTGGTTCAGTTCTCTAGTACCGACATAAAGCCAGGGGCACAAAGCGGTGCATGCATGTTGCTGTCAGCTTTCTAGTTGCTGTGCAGAAAGAACCCAAGCAAAAGTGACTTGTGGAGGAATGGGTTTATTAGGCTTATGGACTCAAGGGGAGACTCTATCCTGGCAGGGAAAATGATGGCACGAGCAGACAGGTGGACATCACCTCTGCCACAACACTGGAAATAGTGGCAGGAAGGTATGCCAAATACTGGCAAGGGGAAGCTGGCTTATAACCCCAAAAGCCTACCCCCAACAACACAGCTCTAGTGAGGTTGTAATTCCCAAACTGCCATCAGCTGAGGATCAATCATTGAGAACACATTCATTTGTTTGTGGGAGACACCTGGATCAAACCATGACAGTGCATCTGGAGTTCATTTGCAACAGTAGATGGACCTTGGTGCACATACTGCCACACTCTCTCTCCCTATTTCACTCTCTCATAAAAAAATAAATATATAATTATAATGATGAGTTAATTACAATAATGAGTTAATGTAGGGAAAGTTCTCTGTTTCTAACATTTTTATCCAATGTGAACTCAAGCCCCCACTAGAACCTCACTGGATTTATGGAAGAAATACATACAGCCTTTCTACTCTGTGAATCTATCTCACTCCTTGCCTGTTGGGTAAAGAACTAAATATTACTTTTCAGACAGTCTTCAGTGAACTGCAACTTTCAGGCAAATGGTATGGCCTCTAACCTGAAATGTACAGGGAGAACTCTTTTCTAAGAACTTGGAATCTGCCAAAAATGCTTACTTGTCTTTTATTGAAAGAATTTCTGCACATCTATGACACCTAAATTGAGAGGGTAGATCACTTTCATGTCAGTGTCACAGACCATTTCCCTCCTTCCTGTCCCCAACCCCCAGGGGGCCCTCTTCAGTGGGCTTGCTGGTCTAGTTAATGGGGTAGGGGGTTATGGATTATAATAGAGGTAGTCAGGTTTTTTTTTTTTTTTTTTTTTTTTTGTGTGTGTGTGTGTGTGTGTTGTTGCTGAGGGGGACGATGGCTCTTCCACCATGGCTCTTACAATCTTTCTGTCCACTCTTCTGCTCAGATCCCTGAGTCATGGTGGGTGAGTTTTAAGTCTGCTTTACTGTTGAGGTCTTAAGAGTCTCTGGATTTCGGATTTGGATTATGTCGGGTATCCTCAGTGTCTGTCTCCATTGTCCTTTCACAGGTTATCGGACTTGCTATGGAGGTAGGTCTGTTGCTCACTGGCCACTTCCTCAAAGGTTTCCACTGGGTTCTATATCATAAGTTAGGGGTGATTCATCTCCTGCCTGGGTGACAGGCAGCATCTCAGGTCCTGTTGATGGGGTTGCATTGTCTATGATTCTCATTGCCTTCTAAAACATACAAACAGAATCTCCAATGAAGCACAAGATCAGTATAGGCTAAATGAGACAAACTGTTAATTTGGTGATATTGTAATGGGTATAGCCTCTCTGTAGATCTCTGGTTAGTGATCGTTTCCCATTGGAGCCCAGGTTGTTGGTCATCATATGTGTTTACCATGGATCCCAGTTTCAGTTAAGGGTTACCTGCCCCTGAGTGGATCCCTTAGCCAATTAGCAAACCATTGATTTCCTATCTAGGTTTAGTGCCACTATTGCACGGATGAGCATTTCTTGGCTTACAGGTCTCTCCCATAGAGCAGTGTCTTCAGCATTATCGTAGCATCATTGTGTTGTATATCAGTGACCTCTGTGTTCTAGGAATATCTTTGGTCAATTTCCCCTGGCAGCTCATGTAATGCCTTCCATCACTACATATGCTACCATCTGGGGGCTGGTTACCATTCTGGATTAAGCAGGGTCTCTCAGTGTTGTGTGACCACAGTCTGTGGTATCTTCAGCAATGGGGTCTTACCTTTTGCCTGAGGTGGGTTCAAGAGCTTTGACATAAGCCTGTGTTATTTTTGGGGACTTTGTGGGCCTCTTCAAACAACAGCTCAGTGTGGGAAGTAACCAATGACTGAGACTGGGAGTTATAAGCCAGAGCAATTTGTCTTGGGGTTAGGCAACCTCCTACCCTATTCAGGGTCTCTCTTACCTGACAATGACCATGACTTACTCAAAAGCTTATTGCATGAAAATAAGGACTTTATGGTATCATTCATTATTAGTTAAATTGGTGTGTAAGTCCCCTTGCCCTCCCCTACCTTCCCCCCTAATTCCTTCCATCCCCTTTGTCAGTCTCTCAAAAATTTTATTCATTTATGTGTGTGGGGGGGTTGTGCAGAACCTCTTGGTGCTACAAACAAATACCAGATGCTTGTACCTCTTTTTTATTGTCTGCCTGACATGGTTTGTTGCAGAATTGAACTCCAGGCCAGCAGGCTTTGCAAGCAAGCTCCTGTAATGGTTGAGCCATCTTCCCAGTCCCCAAAGTATTCATTTCTTATCTAAAAGTGGACAATTTTAAAAATTGAAACTCATTTTTCTACTTTTCTAACAAGGCATATGACAAAATCAATATCAAACTTTCTAAAATGTAATAGAAAAAGGAGAGTCAATGTCTTCTGGTGGAACAATTGTAAGGTGTTTTCTAGAGACATTTCATTTAAGAGACTATATATTGGTACAGGGATAGATATCAACTGATCAATGGAATGAAGCAGAGAGCCCAGACACAGATCCACACATATAGATCATTGTATTCATGACAAAGAGGACCCTATGGTAAGGTCAATTATATACACAAAAATGATTGTCACTGAATTGTAAATCCAAGTAAAACAGTTAAAAATCTTTCTTTGATATTGGGATAAGCATTTTTTTAAAATTGAACAGAGAAAGTGGCAATCAAAAATAAATTTGTATAAATTAGGTTACAAACTATGGTAGTTTGAATATATGGCCTCCATAGACTCAGGTGGGTTTTTTTGTTGTTTAGTTTTTTAAATTTTATCTTTATTGTCCAAAATTAGATACATTGATTGAGCAAGTATTGTGCTTATATTCCCATTTCCCTCCTCCCTGTCCCCAATCCACTGGGTATTCTCCTCGATGGGCACACTGGATCAATCCATGTGGCAAGGGGTTATGGATAGCACAGGAGGCATCAAGGTTGCCCCCCCCCCTTTACATATTATAGATGAGGGGATTAATGCCTCTGGGTAATCTCTCCCACCATGGCTCTTACAATCTTTCTGCCTCCTCTTCCACTCAGTTCCCTGAGTCATGGAGAGTGAGTTTTAAGTCTGTTTCATTGTTGCTGTTGTGAATTTAAGAGTCTGTGTTTCTACCTTAAGTTTTGTTGGAAGTCATTGGTGACTGATTGGCTGTGTTATAGGTCTCTTTTTGCCCCACACTGTCTCAAGTATTTCAGTTGGGGCCTACACAATAGGCCTGGGTTGGTTCACCTCTTGCTGGGATATCAGCCTTTGGTCTGCAATTTATCAGTGGAGTTGGAATGATCATGGCTCTCTCACTGCCTTCTGAAAAACGCAAACAGAATCTCCCTTGGAGAGTGAGACCAGTATAGGTTAAATGAGACACAGATTTCTAATTTGGCAAAATTTTATTGAGATTAGCCTCTCTATAGTTCTCTGGTAATGGGAATTTCTTTTTGGAGCCCTAGTTTTTGGTTCCCGTAGGATTTTGCCCTGAATCCCAATTCCAGTTAAGGGTTCTTTGTCACTGAGTGGATTTCTTAGCCAATTTAAAAAATGTTGAATACCCTCCCCCCAGGTTTTTTTTGCACCAGTGATCATTTCTTGATCCTTTGATCTCTCCCAGAAGGAAGTGTGTTCAGCCTTCTCATGGCAACAATTTGCATTTTGTATCAGTGGTCTCTGCTTTCTCCATGTATCATTTACCAATTTCCCCTGGCAGGTTATACTGTGCCTTCTAGCACTGCACTTTCTGACTAAGGTGTTTTTTTGAAGCTTGTAACTTGGGTCTCCAGCTGCCTGGCTGGAGGAGGTTTTTATTGGGGTGGATACTGGGGCCCAGCCCAAAGGTGTATTTGGGGAGGACCTGAATTTCATCCCAAAGGTATACAGAGAGGTTTGAGCTCTTAATGGGTCCTGCTTGCTGCCAGGCAATTGTGTGCTTGCTACTTTTGGGTTTTGCTAGGCATTGTTTTGTTTCTTTCTGCTTGGATGCATGGAAGCAAATTTGCCCACTATTAATGAAACTCCCTCCTCGATTTATAAGCTTGAAATAAATTCCTTCTTCCCCTAAACTGTGCCTGATTTGGATGTTCATCTCAGCAACATAAAATTGCCCACAACACAAGCATTAAGAAAAATCTGTTACTTAAAAAACAGTATGGTGGCACATTTCTTCAGGGGACTACTTAATGCAATTAGCAGAAGAAAAAATTGAAATGTTTGTCTTACATTCACAGTGTGAGTGTTTCTGGTATTACTGATATTCAGTATAGTTATACTAAAGGACATTCAGTTAGGCAGTGGAAATGCCATATACCATACATGTGGAAATTTATTGTGATATATATCACTATATATATACATAGTATATTTAAATATGTATATATGCTATATATATTGTATATTTATGCTACATTGCAATAAGAATAATCTACAATCTGCAATCATGCAACTTCATGAATGAGTTTCCCCTGAAGCCCATCCCCCACAACTACTGAGGGAAACAAATCAGTCAAACCAGCATAGAGTTGCATGAAGTTCAAAAGTAACTTTATTTTCAGAATTGATTGTCTCAGATATACTTGGATGAAGAGCATACCAAAAACAACAGCAATAAAAACAGAAGGAAGCAAGCTTGAGAAGGGTCCTTGGATAGCTAACAATAATTTATTTCCTGAAATTGATTCTGATTTAAAGTGTTGATTTAGTTTGTGAAAATAAATTGAGGTGTAGATACAAGCATGTTGTACTTTGCTGTCGTTTTTAAATCACTTGACATGAACTAACCATAGGATAATGAAAGTGATGATCTTTGGTGCCTTATTTCCATCCTTGTTTCAATAAGGATGAAATTTACCTTAATGCAAGTTTGTTGTTTCAAAAATAATCTACAACCCACAGGTTTATAATGATAGAAATAAATGATTAGATTAATACAAAAGACATGAGACAAATTTTTAGATAGAATTTTAAATATTTGTATAGGACTCTGCCCCCAAGGATGTGATATGTATCCCTGCCTTTAAAGGGAAGGCTGCACAGTGTGACTTCTTTCCAAAGAGTGCAATATGGAAAGCAGAGAGAAAAGTATCTGCAGTGGAGCTACCTGACACACACACTCTCAGCCAGGTGATGATGCTCATTATTACTAACAAGTCATACAGGCACTGGCAAACTTGATATGTCTATGTTCTTCCTTCATTTATCTATATGTTCTTCTTCCAAAAAGTTTCTAAAGTCTCAATATATAATATATAACAAAATGCCCAAATGAAGAGACAAACCACAAAATAGTTGACTCAACACTCCTGAAAACTGTAAAGACCATCAGAATCAAGGAGAATCTAAGTACCTGTCAGAAACAAGAATAGTCTTTGGAGTCACAATATCTGAATGTAATGTAGTATTGTGAAGAGGATCCTGGAACAGGATTCCAAAAACTAAAGAAATCTGAATAAAATATGGAATTTAATAAGGTATCAATACTGGTTCATTAGTTATGACATCCATTAGTTAGGATATCCTGAGTATACTTTGGACATGGTTACTACTAAATTGTCCAATAACATTGTTACTTTTCTGTATAAAAATTATTCTGAAAGCAAAACCAAAAAGTAGCCTTCAGAGGAAGTACTAAGTTATTCTTTAAAAAGCTTGATGTGTGATATTCAGTAATTAATAAAGAGAAAATACAAAAATAGAATATAATAACTACTTTCATAAACCAGTAAGATCATTATAATACAAGAATGATTATTTGTCTTATCTGTAAGTTTGAGTGGATTTCTAATATTTAAATTTGATAAAAGTGAATCACTTCTGCTTACTCCAACATATTAAGGAAGCAACATTATTAGCTATATACTTACTCAGATATTTTAAGTTAAATATTTTATATCAAACTTCTTAGAAAGAGCTGAGTGATGAATGTTTTCATTAGTAATTACAGACTATTGCAAATTAATTTTCACTCCATTATACTCTTTCAACAAACATAATAGGAACTTCATTGAATGTTGGAACTGAAAGAGACTTTAAGGGATTAGTTCAGCTCCTTAACTTCATATGAAATATTTGAGTGCCAGAGAATTTGTGACTTGACCAATGTCATAATAAATTTGTGGGAAAGCTAGAATTCACTTCTTATTCATTTGAGAAAGTATTTACTGAGTATTTGATGTTTCAAGAATTGTGATTCAAAGTGCTAGAAGTAGAAAAGTGACTAAAACTTTATCCTTTGTCAGGAGGTAGTGGAGGTAGGGAAAGGCAGAGAAATGATCTATTGAATAAACCCATTTTGATGTGGAATAAATCCAGAAGACATGAGTGCAGGATGCCATGAACATTAAGGATCAGATGATTTAAACAGCTGAAGAAACCCAGCAAGGGATATTCCAAGAAAAGTTGATCACCCTAGTCAATGATAGAGGAGGTAAAAACATGAATTTTATGGGAAGCTATGCTGTTCATTGTTACTAAAGGAGAGTGTGAGCAGGGAAAGATCAGTTTGTCTCATAAGTTGGGGTAATACCATCAGACTACTGTAGCCCTGTAGAAGTGGCTGGTGAAGAAGTAGTTTAGAAAAAATGGATATTGTCATGATGTTTCAGTTACTTTGTCACTGTTGTGAACAAATTTTTTGGGAGGAATAGTGTTTAAATTGGCTTACAGTTCTAGAGAGTAGAGTCCATTTTGGTGGAGAAAGCATGACAGCAGCAGGAAAAACTGAATCATCATGTCAACTGGAGGGAAGAGGAGGGAGAGAGTAATGGAGAAAGGGAAGAAGAGAGAAAGACAGAATGAGACCAAGCGGGGCTGAACTATAAAGCATCAAGGGCCAATGGCACACTTAGTATAGCAAGGCTCTACTTCTTAAAGGATCCACACCCTTCCCAAAGCAATACCACCAGGGGAATAAAGTATTGAAACCTATGAACCTATGGGGGCATTTTACATTTAAATCATCACACATAGAGAAGTTCATTCAAGATGTGTTTAATAAAAAAAAAAAGTTAGTTAATGAGGGCGAGGTAAGTAGAGCAGGTGGAAGATGGTGCTAGAAATGGTGCCTTGAAGCCAGCCTCACTCTATGGAACTGCAGTTCCATAGATCTCAAGGAGGACACAGGAGTGTTAGAATCCATTTATTCTTTTACCAAATTCAACCCCTAGCTGAAGCTCAGAATATCAGCAAGTGAAGCAGCTTTTAATAAGCATTCTAGAAAAAAAAATAAGCACATTACCAGGGGAGATCGACACAATTCTTTGAAGAACCAAGATTATTTTCTTCCAGTTCTGTTTACTTCAATTCTAGGCTCCACAGAGCCCACCATCAATTTCCAGTATACCTCATAAGGCGTACTATCAGCAATCCCTCCCTTAATATACCCCGTGCTCTGTTGACTGGATGATTGTGCTGCTTCAGAAGAGAGATATCAGAGAGCAAGTGCACAGTATAGTGATCACAGTTAACAGTAAGGAATGCATGAAAAATTCAAAGAGGGCTGGAGAGGTTGCTTAGTGGTTAAGGCATTTGTCAGCAAAGCAAAAGGACCAGAGTTCAGTTCCCCAGTACCCATGCAAAGCCAGATGCACAATGTGGCAAATGTGTCTGGAATTTGTTTGCAGTGACTGGTGGCCCTGGCATATCCATTCTCTCTTTATCTCTCTCTTTCTCTTTCTCTCTGTCTCTCTCCCCTCTATCTCTCGCCTACCTCTTTCTCTCTCTCACTCTCAAATTAATAAAATAGAAAAATAGAAAAGTTCAAAGAAAGTAGACCTTCTCACCCAACATGTATATGCGCATCATATGACACAATGGATGTACAAGTACCAAGCATTACACAGAACACTGCAAATATATACAATTTATATTGGTGAATTTTACCTCAACAAAAGAAAAAAAATTAAAAGAAAGTTTAACAAAATACTTGGAAATCTACCAGAACAAAAACTAGCAGTCCTATCTCAAAGCAAAGAAGTTTAGTTTTCAAAACACAAGATCAATGTGATAAATTACATTGAATATAGAACATGATCCACTGAACACAGGTCCTTTAAAATATCAATTAAATTTGGCAAGAAAAAGGCCGTAGGCAACTTCATTGAAGGTGATTTCAGGGAAGTGACTGCCCTTGTCTGCACTGAGTTGGGTTGAGGTGTAGCTGCATGGTGAAGGAGAGGCTGTTTTTCCAGATTATCCTTTGAAGGTTTGGATGCAACTGGACAGGGTTTCAGCTTTTTGGCTCAATGTAGCTGAGCACACTGGCTGTTGGGTTTGGGGAATGTGGGAGAGAAATGAGACCAGTTAGAAGATCTCTAGATGCAGAGCCGGAGAAGACTGGTCATCTGATTCTAATGATATGATAGAGCATTAGTAGCTATAGGAAGATGTTCACACCAAAACAGGTGTTGGTGAGATGCCAGGTGGGTAGAGTCCCATAAGAAGATACAAAGGCAGGTGTTAGTGAGGTACTCAGTTGGGCTGATTCCTGGAAGATGATACATGGCTAGCTGAGGTCAGATAAAACAAAAAACAGGGCTGGTATACAACAGGTGACAACAGGTGACAATAGATTGAATTTTTACACCCAGGAAATAAGGATTCAACCTACATAATGAGTATATAGACATTTGCTAAAGTGTGTGTGTGTGTGTGACTGTTGTCTCCTAACATGGTAGAAGTCACTGAGGTATTTAAAGAGCCAGTGTTTGAAGAGTTTGTCTATTTTTTTTAACTATTCATATTTTATTCTACTAGGAGGTAAGGTGATTTTCTGAAAATGAGTTTAAAGCATGCTTCTAAAAGAGCAGTATTTGATGAAGGCTGGGAAAGCCAGGCAAGGGAATTACTGAGGCTGAATATATAACAATTGAACTGAGGATGTCACAAAAGACTCTTCATTTAAGGCAACAATACTGTGCAGGCTTGAATGATTTTGTTTTTCAGTTGTAACTTGCAGGCCAAATCTTTAAAGCTATTTTCTCTTACATTACACACTACATATTAGTAACATTTCATATTCTTGGCATTATATACTGCAAACATTACCTAAATCCCAATAGGGAGTCATATTTATTACTGCAATTTACAAGTTAAGTAACTTCTCCAAGGTTATACAGCTGAATAAAAGGCAAAGCACCGGTCTTTCTAACTCCAAAACATATGTTAACTATATGTTGAATTTCCTCACAAGTTATTGGAGCTTGTAGAATAGAAAAGACCTAGCCTCAAAGCACTTCAAGTGAACCAAAGAAGATAGGCTAATAAATAATCTGAATCCAATGTGAGAGACTGCAATTCTCAAACATCAGGCAAAAGAGGCTCTAACAGGGTTTTACTCAGACGTCAGTGAATCCTTCCCAGGAGTCTTGATAGCTCAACAGTGACCACATTGAAGTTTGTATCCTCCAGGTTGACATAGTTCTCACAAATTCAGCTTTGGGGACTTCATGTGCAAAAGCCAAGGACCATGAGAAGGCAAACTTTTTGGCTCAATGTAACTGAGCACACTGGCTGTTGGGTTTGGGGAATGTGGAAGAGAAATCGGACTAGTCAATAAGAGCCATTTTATTTATTTATTTTTTAATTTATTTTTTAAATTATTGTCCATAATGAGTTACAACATTTAGTGGGCAAACAATGAGTTATTATCGCCAATTCCCCGCTGCCCTCCCCTCTCCCCTCCACTGGATAACCTCCTCCATGGGTCGTCTGGATCAGTCCTTGTGACAGGGGACCATGGATAGCCTAGTATTCAGCCAGGTTCTCCTGGCTATGCCTCTGGATAATCTCCCCAACCAACGGCTCTCACAATCTTTCCACCCCCTCTTCCACATAGTTCCCTGAGTCGTGGTGGGTGAGTATTAAGGCTGCTTTAAGATTGTAAGTTTAGGGGTCTTTGTGTCTAAGATCTTTGGTTTCTGTCTCACGGGCTTATCCTGTGTTGATTTAATGGCTGTGGCTGTGGGCCCCTTGTTCATCCCGTCATTCTCTGTGGGGTTCCATTTGGATCCTCCACGATATGACTGTGGTGGGTCCTCTCTTGCCAGAATCTCAGCTATCGGCCTACGGTCGGTTGGTAGGGTTAGATGGGCCCCAGCTCTCTCTCTGCATCCTGAAAAATACAAACACAACCTCCATTGGAGAGTGAGATCAGTGTAGGTTAACAAATATACACAATTCTGGATTACCTAGATTCTATTTTTAGTAGCCCCCCTGTCACTCGCTCCCATAGTGCATCTTGTTTTGGGAGCCCAAAAGTACGGGATCCGGTGCCTATCGCCCTGAATCCCTAGTTCCAGTCAAGGGGTCCCCCTCACTGAGTGGAAAATTGGTCGAATTTGAAAGCTGTTGATTGTCTCCCTCAGGCCCAGGCTCCTCCATTACACAAGTGCTCCTTTGTTGGTTCGCTGTTCCCTCCCAGTAGGAGGTGTGGTCAGCCTACTCATGGCCACAGATTATGTTTCGTGTCAATCGTCTCTGTTTACTCCAGCTGTCGTTGATCAGTTTCCCCTGGCAGCCTGTGCAGTGCCTTCCAGCACTACACTAACTGCCTTCTGGGGGCTGGATACTATTCTGGACGTTGAAGGGTTTCTCGATGCTGATCGATGCAGTCTGTGGTTACTTCAGTAACAGGGTTTTGCCTCAGGCCTGGGGAGGGCACTCAAGAGCTTTGACAGAATTCTGTCTTGTTGTTGGAATCTCATGAGTCACTTTGGTCAACAGCTCAGAGAGGAAGGAGCCAGTGGTTGGAACCAGGGGTTGTCTCAGGCTGATCTAATTATTCATAGGCTTAGACTATCTCCCCTACTACTCATGGCCCCTCTTGCCAGGCGATGCTCACTGCTTTCTCAATAGGTTACTGTATGCTCAGAAGGATTTTATAGTTTTGAACCTAATATGGTTTATCCTCATGCTTATGCCGTTTCCCTCCCCCCATCCCTTACCCCTCATTCATAACGTCTCACTTCTTTCTACTAGTCTGCATAAAGAAAACGGTTATCCTGGTTAAGGACACATATGAGGGAGAATATGTGGCGGTCTATTCTCTGTTCTTTTGAGTGATCGCTTAGTAAGATCTGCTCAAAGTCAGACCATTTTTTCTTAAATTTCGATATTTCATTTTTCCTTTCAGCTGAGTAAAATTCCATCATGTAAATATACCACAGTTTCTCTGTCCATTCCTCCATGGATGGGCATTTGGGCTGATTACAATTCTTGACTATTATGAATTGAGCTGCTATAAATATAGTTGTACAAATGTTTCTGCGTCGAGATGTGACATCTTGTGGATAGATGCCTAGTAGAGGGATAGCTGGGTCCATTGGAAGGATTATGTCCATTCTGCAATAAGAGCCATTTTATATACTAAAAATTTAGTTTACCCAGTTATCATCTAGATTGAGTACAAGTTATTAAAGAGGAGAGTGTTGTCTGAATTGAGCATTTGCAATATGACCATGTCAGTAATTAGGATAATTATAGTCTGCCACTCTCAACCTGACTCTGTGCAACTAATGACCATAGATTCAGTGATTAAAGCATATCAACATTATGAAGGACATAAGGGAACCAGAGCCTGATAGGTGATATAATTTACCCAAAAGCTCACAGCTAAGAAGAAGTTGAAGCAAAAACTGAACCCGAGGAGAGTGGCTAATACATATCTTTGTTAGGCAGCCAGTACAATGACCTTAAGTGAAAGGTCAGAGAAAATAGCCGTCTAAAAAGACAGACAGAGAGGGAGAGAGAATAGTTTTTACATGACATTTGTAACATGATAAACAGACACATTTATGGCTCTTTGCAGTGCTTCAGAATATCTTTTTTTGGGATCTTTATGGATGTCATTCTTTATTAAAGGGACATTAAGAAGGAGAGCTCAAAATCCAGTCACTGGTTTTCTTGTAAGAATACGAGAGGACAAAAAAGAGAAGACAGTAAAGGAGATAGAGATTTTTAAGGAAGAGTCTTAAGCCAAGAGGCAGCATGGGTTGCCAAGACCCACAAGTGGTTTGTAAGAAGGAAGAACTTGGTCCTAAAGTCTTTAGAAGGAACTAAGACCAATGGCACTTTAATTTCAGTCTTTGAGACCCCAGGATATATTTGAGCATATTCCTTTTGTTTTAAGACACCAACTATGCAGGTATTTTCTACAACAACACTCTAGGAAACTAATCCAATTCAGTCCTTTACTTGAGTTATTTTCCATTTGGAGTTATTCTCACATATATTTAGAATTAAATATAAATTAGTCCATGGCTTTTGTTAATAATTTGATGAATTTTATTTATATCTTTATTTCCTCTACTGCCCTTCTCCTGATAGATAGATTTTATTTGGACTTCCTGAGAAAATTCTTTCCATCTCCATATGGATATTTTTATGTACCTTTTCAGTATTTTGAGTTATAAAATCAAAGGCCTGTTTTAACCTTAGCCTGGCAGTAACATTAAGCTAAGATTTAGTTTATAACCAGAAAAAACTCTGTGCTTGCAAAAATGTATGAAAGTGCTTAAGCTTGCTTCAGACTTGGCCTCCATGCTGACCCCAAGCATTCAGGACTAAAAATATCAGGAGCTGTTTGCAAAGGGCAAGCAATCCTACATGGAGGAAATCTTTGTGTATTTTATTGGAAACCCTGGGTTTTCACAACATAGAATTTTAGAGTTGTAGCACTAGCCAAATAGAATTAACATGAAATGAATCAGTGTTGAAATCAATTTACTTTCTACCAAATTAGTTCTGTGGAATGAACTTTAATTCTACATTGTTTTTTCCTACTATCAACCATCTTTGATGGTTTCTCTTTATATTCAATTTTCATGGGGAAGAATTATACACAAATATATTTGAGGTTTTCTAGGGATGCCCACTAAGACTCACCAGTCAGAGAGTTGACTCTGCGCACACACACACACACACACACACACACA